>PVHY01006581.1:0-73450 GCA_004024945.1 Uropsilus gracilis | reverse complement strand
CAACCAATGCCACCCCCCCCCCCCAGAGTTTTCTACATTGTTACATTTGAAAAAGCACCAAGAAGAGCTGAAATCTTAAGGCATATTGTGATTTTATGAAATACCTTTTGAGAAACAATAGCCAGAGAAGAATTATTCAACTGGAGGTTATTTTCAAACCTTTCAGCCAGATGCCTGAGAGGTTTCTGTTTGCTTTCCAATATTACATTTAACTCTGCCAGAAAACAACATCTTTTCAGATGTTTGTTTGTTTTCTTTCCCAGGATTCCCTCTTTTGTGACCTTCAAATGCAATTTTTCACTCTTATTGTCAACATGACTTTTCCAGACTAAGAAATCAGCTGGTTAGCTAATGCCTTCTCTTTTCTCTTCATCTTAGAGAATTATTCTTTTGCTGGAAAAAAAAAAAAGAACAGAAACTGTAAGGTTGTAAGACTGATCAAACAGCACACATATAATTTCTTCCTTTCTTTGTTTTACTCACACTCATTATAGCTATTTTTAGCACTTGCCTTTCTTTTTTTTTTTTTTTTTTAAATAAGTGATCTTTCTTATTTGGTCACATTCTTCCAGTCTGTGAATTATGAGTAGAGAGCAAGTCCTGGATTCTTTCTGACCTCCAGGGCACGACTCTTTGTATAATTAGAACTTACTAAAGGAACTCTAGTGGCCTGAAAGAGTTAACTACCTCCTCTCCCCTTCACTGCACCCGCCTCCTTCCCCACACTCCTGCAAATTACTTAGTGAGCAAACCCAACCAATCCCCAAAGTGAGAGTGAATCTAATAGGAGTCAGAGTTTTTTGATCTGACAAAAGCTTTCCGTTTTATTCTTTTTCCTACCCAAGGCAGATGGTTGGGGGAGAGAGGAAAGAAGCATTTCCTGGTCTTTCTCCCAGAGACATTTCTCTCTCTCTTTGCTGACCCAGTAAAGAATATGACCGTTTTTTTCTCCACTTGCTTTTGCCACATGTCCATTATTTTAACACTTACAGTTTCCAGGGGGCAATGCCGAGGGTCTCATACTTCTGCTTCCAGAAGGTACAAATGGATCCTGAGAGCAGATTCACCTGTCTGTTATGGGAGTCATCCTCCAGTATCTGTTGCTCTCACACTGTTTTCCTCCACAGACATATTCAGAGATGGTTGGGTTTACAAGTTTACTCTAGTACCTTATCTTTCTTATAAAATCCTGACTATGTGCTCTCACTCGGGATGGGAAACCTGTTGTTTCCCTTCCCCCCTCTTTGCCAATCCTCTTTTGGCATAAATCCAGACAAGCTCAGTTGTTTAACTGGCAAACACCCCAGAGACTGAAGTTCTGTATTAAAAACTTCAGTCCCTTAAAGTCAGAGCATTGCTTTCCCTTTCTGTCTCCATCCCCTCCCCCAAAGATGGTCAGAGCTTCCAGTTGACCCTCTGTGTGGATATTTACTGCTGACATGTGGTACATCTCCTCTTGCATGACATGTAAAGAGAATCTATTTCAAAGCATCCATTGTTTATAGCTGTTTTAGTTCTTTTTTTGCTTCAGGCTCTCAGAGCTGGAAAATAGCTAATCAAGGGTAGTGCAGAAAACTGATTTCAGCTGTTTCCTTTATAGTTTACACTATTTGTTTCCCTTTGTGTCTACATTCTTCTCTCCAGTTCTCCAGATGGGTGTTTGGAGTAAGAAGGTCTCTTTGAAACCTGTAAATGTGCAACTATAAGTTTAAAGAATAGATCTTTCTTTTGCATCCTTTGAAAAGCCATCTTTCTTTTTTCCTGAAAATCCTATTCCTTTGGACTATTAATAGTGCATTGCTGTGAGAAATGGATTCCTGAAGGCATTTTTGACATTCACACTTTGACTGGTTTGCTTTGTGTTTGGAAATGGGAGTTTTTCACAAACAAGATGTTTATATATTCTTCCCCATCTTCTCCACTCCTCTGGCCCCATTTAGAAGGTGCTATTGAGCCATAGTGTCTCTCTTGTTTGGAACAAAAAATTACTAAGAATAAATTTATTGACTTTGATTTGGGGGTTACTAGTTGTATCACTCTCCTTCTTTACCTCTTTTTATTGATTGCCTACTATCTGCCAGACACTGTTCCAAGTGACACAGTAGTAAATGAACCCCAGCTGCCTACTTTCCTGGTACTTGCTTTCTGTAGCTGCCCTGAAGGTATTTTCTTAGCAGTCAGATGGAACTGCTACTACTGTTCTATTCCACATAGTGGTTTGCATGAGAAATAATCTCTATCCCCAAACAAAGCTCCATAACAATGCGGCTATGACACAGGTTTCTTATATTAATTGAGAACATGGCAGGTGCGGTCTGCGGAGGTGGAGAAGCTTGTGGCATTCTGGTTGTGGAATGAGAGCAGAGGTTGGTCCCACATCTGGTGCAACAGAGTTACATCTGGCCACATCTGGCCACCCAGATTCTTGATGCTGTACTTGTTCCAAACTGTCATGACTAAATCTATACCTGAGTTCTGCTTTTATTCGTATGGGATTTTGCATAGTTTATTTTAACCTAGATTCTCTTAAATGTTCATATCATGCCTTTGGCTTCACTGGTACCGACCAAATCACAGTGCCCTCCTTGGGTCTATAGTGCACTATTATTTCTACCCTCTTCTTTGCTCCAGGTTCACTGATGCTGCTTTTTGAAAAATCATCTGAGTTGTTTTCTCTTAGTCTCTCTCCCTCACAATCTCCATTTCGTCCTTGATTGTCACTTTCCATCACCAGATAACTTCTGACCAAGCTTCTATTTATTCAAGAAGACCTTGGCTAAGTCTTGAAAGTTTACCAAATGGAATTACTTGAAAGAGGAATGTTTCCTATACCAGATAGCTCTTGTGCCAATAAATGCATTAACCACAGACTTGTGTGGTTAGTAATACTGCTTAAACTGTGCAGGTGGGCATGATTCTACATTATATTGTTAAGTAAATGCCCCCCATGCACTAAAAATAGTCCTTTACTAAAGCACAGTTAAGGGAGCATAGGCATATATTAATCTTACTTGATAATTTCCCCTTTTATATCTTTCACTCTCATTTAAGAAATACCAACTGGGATTTAATATGTATACCAATGTTTTGTTCTAGATATTATTATGAAATTAAAATGTATAACTTCCTCAAGTAGGACTTTGATTTAGAAACATAATTGGAGAAGTCTATCTAGAAGCAAGCTCAGAGTCTTCTTCAACTAAGATTACTAGGGAAATTATAGAATACCCAGATAAATTAGAATTTTAGATATACAATGAACAATTTTCTAATCTAGATATGTCCCATGAAGTAATTAGGAAAAACTTATATGAAGACATTAGTTGTTATTTATCAGAAATTCTAACTTACATCGCTTCTGGTTTTTGTTTTATGTTGTTGTTGTTGTTGTTGTTGTTAAATATGGCAACTCTAACACCTCTCCAACATATTCTATAAGAGAAAAAAACTTTTGCTGCAGTATAATGCTCTTTGAGGTTTGCTGTATTAACTGAGTTCTTGCCATTCCAACTAGCTGAAAGAAAGAGAAATAGTTTTAGCCTGAAGGTGGAGAATGGAAAATAAATTCCTATTTTTATCTCTGTGCTAAAGCCAGCTTATTGCCAGCACAAACATGGCAGCTACATAATGCAACTTTCCATATTTAGTTGATACAAAAATTGTAGTTGCTATAAATAATAAATAGAAATACACTGTAAATCTCCAATAATGTTTAATGGTGGATTTTATGGAGCCTTTGAAAATTAAGGATGGTCACAATTGTGGTGATGGTAATGACCCAGCTTTGCCTCTCGGTAACCTTTGAACTTTCTCCTCCAGATTTTTCTTCCTGATTTTGTGTGGCCTCCTTGCCTTTCATCTTCACTGGAGGGTTCATGGCTTTTAGTCTCTGCAGGAAACTGGAATGAAACCCTGCTTAGCTTGTCAGGCTTTGCAATCTGGGTCAGAACATGATAGAGCTTCTGAATTCCACAAGGTTTTGTTTCCTTTAAAAAAAATTTTAGTCTAGTAGAGAGTCATTCTTTTCTTGCTTATTAGGAAATAATTTGAGTCTGTGTAAAACTATTTCAGCATAACTCACTGAAGTGGCTGCTCACATTCTTTAGTGTGTTTTTGAGCCTGGGGGGCCATTTACTTTCATGTCTGTGGCCACTTGGTGGTTGTTTTCCTTTAGACCATAGTCATTTAACAGCTTTTTTTGGTTCTTTGATTATTAAAACACTGACATTCTGGGAGCTCCATATGGAGCTCCCATAATGAAAGTTAAAGGTTCCCTGTTGGGAAGATTGGTAAGCAACTAAGCTTTCTGTTACCTCACCCCAAGTCCGCAAGTCCAGGCTAATTGAATTGTTGCACAACTGCCTCCAGGAACTGCTAAGTCATAACTGAGAATGCATATCACTCTGTAACTGAAAGTTTTGGAAGCTGCCCAGAGTCACGGTGTCCCCTCATCTCAACTTTTCAGTGTCACAAAGGAAACCCATGTGTATGTCCTAACCATCCACAGGGTATGGAGTGTTATGCATATGAGTCTTTGAAGAAATGCCTACAAAAGTTCACAGTACAGTCATGTCTTATTTTAAACATGAACCCTATTGTCAAAGGGTGAGAGTTAGTAGCATGGCATGAATCTATATTTAGTTCATGTATTTATTGTTGTTCTCCTTTTTGCAGTGCGCTCACTCAGTTTTTCCAGTTGTTTCCTGAATATCAGAAGAATGACTTTTATGCCACTGGGGAGGTGAGTTGAAATCATATTTCCTTGTGCTTGCAACATCATCAGGACAGAAATATATTATGACACCTGTAATCTATTCCTTCAGTATGTGCCTTTCTCTACATACACACAAAGGTATTTAGTCCATATTCAAAATTCCCCAGTTATTCCTAAAATGTTCTTTTTGGAATATGTTTTAAACACAGGTTCAGTAGAAAGTTCATATACTTCAATAGCTCATCATATCTGGGTTCCTGCTTTTTTTTTTTTTTTAATTGTCATTCATGGTGATGATGCTGAACAGTCTAGGCTAGGTGTTCTGCAGAAATATCTCTGAATTTTCCCTTCATGCTTAGATTCAGTGAAAGCATATTCCCAAAAACTCTATGCAGATGCTGTTGTATACTTTCTGTTTACCACACCAGGAAGCATGTAATGACTATCTATTTCATTGTTGGTAATGCCAAACTCGATCAATTAGTTAAGGGGATAGTGTACCTGATCTTACTTTGAAAATAACTTTTTTTTTGAGGCTAATAAGTAATTTGAATTACAGATTAGTCACTAAAGTAATTTTAGCCATTGATGATCCTGTCTTAATCAATTATTATACTGAGGGTTATAAAGTGATGATTTCTCTAGCGTACCTTCTAGCTATCATCTGATATTCTTCTGTAGAGATCTTTCCCTTCTCATCTTCTCTTTTATTTACTTAAACGAATATCATATATTATTATTTCTATTTGATATGTTAAGATTTATTACTATTATTATTTATTTTTACATTTTTATGCTCATGTTTTTATGCTCCAGAATTGGACAATGGGAATTCTTTCAAGCTGGCTCCTGTGTCCTAACAGGTGCCTCATTGATCTTTGAACATTCTCATGATTTTTGGCATAAACACACATTATTTTGGAAAGCACAGGATTATTTAGTACTTTCCCTGGTATTGCCTTGGAATCAGTCATTTCTTGAAGGAATACTCTGGTTCCTTTTAGTGGAAACTTTGATATTTATAAACCAAGACCTGAGCAGTAAGTGTAGGCTTTGTTGTTGGGATGTCATTTCTTTTTAATTGTCTGCAGGCAGAGCTAGGAAACAGAATGGCTTCATACCCATGGCCACAATTCTAATCTAGCCTCACAAGGTTCCTTTTTCCTTCCCCCATTCTACATTGATTTACTCCTTTCTCCCATAGGAGAAACAGACTTCCCAACAGCATTGGTATATTTATTCTCTTCCTCAGCCCTACTGTATCTGCAAGGTAGTTTCAGAATTACTATATCAGTAAACTACCAATATTATAGAAAATATATTATATTTTCTTACTACGATTATTTTTATTCTTATGTTATATCTAATTATAGGTTTTAAAATCTAAGTATTATGTTGAAAAGTTGTTGGAGTTAATTCTTTTCAATGTGAATAACAATTTAATATACAGTTAATTTTATATATTGACTCCAAGGACTTTCTTTTTTTTATCCTTTTAAAGTTATATAAAATAGTGTAAGATTATTTAAACAAAAAGCTGGGCATGGTGGTGCATGCCTTTAATCTCAGTCTAGGATGAGAAGCTGAGACTGGGAATCTCTTGAGTCTGTGGGTTTGAGACCCATCTGGAGCAACATAGCGAGATCCAGTCTCAAAAAATAGCTGGACATGGTGGCACGTGCCTGTAATTCCAGCTACCTGGGAAGCTGAGGCTGGGGATTGCTTGAGTCTGTGGTACCCCGGGCAACATGAGCCTGCAGTTTCACCAGCAAAAATAGTGAGACCTAGTCTCAAAAAAAAAAAAAAAAGTTCATGATTATTTAAATTTAAGATTATTAAAAATATATAGCACAGTAACTTAAAAATGCAAAAAATGCTAGCTGCTAGCTAGGAATATATATGTGAGCAAAATAGGAAAATTCTAAAGGTGAAGACAGTGATAAATAGGCACTACCCATCTAGTATTATCAGACAATGTTAAATATCATGAAAAATTATAAAATCCAGGTTAGGCTTTGAGAGTGATTGAAGTGCTGTTCTGAATAAGATTTTCAGAGAAAGGTCTTGGATAAAGAAACAGTTGAGCAGAATGAACCATGAATGATAGTGAGGGTGATCATCATTGGAGTATCTGGCACAAGAGCTTTTCTGAAAAAAAGAAACAGAATATTCAGACTCTGAGGTATGCTCAGGTTTGAGCACTTTGGAACAAGCACAGAACTGCTGTGGAAGGAACTATGTTGGGAGAGGCAGGCAGATCGTGAAGGGCCCTGCTGCCTATGACAGAGAAGTTGGTTTTATTCTTAGTAATGGTAAACCATTGAAACATTGATGGGTGCAATGTTCACTGAAAAAGTATTTAGGATCAAATTCAATGCACATTTATTGAGTATCTGCTAAGTCTGAGACACTGGACAAGTATTGGAAGTCCAGTGATAACTACAATATTCACTCTAACCTACACCTCCAAGTCTAATGGGAACAACAATATCTAAGGAGTTAAAGAAGAAGTTACAGAGAGCATAAGGAGGGTGCAAATAACTGCCTCTCAATATGAGATTTCTAGAAATGTTAAAAAGAGGAGGTGACAAAACTGGATTTTTGAAAAATAAATAGGGGTGTATTAACCATTGTTCTTTGGCTTGCAAGTCTAGCATCACGTATCCTGGATCTGGGTGTTTAAACATTATTATGAGGAATGTGTCTCTCATCTTTTGGTCCATTTACCTGGATTTGCATTTCACTGCTCTCATCCACAGGTAGTTCTTTTGACCTCTTGCCCTTCTAGCCCACTCCAGAATTTGAGGTAGAACCTACCAGTTTGACTTCTCTTTCTCAATTATTCCATCCATCTTCCTCAATCTTCCTGCATACATTTGGTTCCCAGCCCCATTCTAGAACCAGTAAGCAGCATGGGTTGATGGGATATACAGATTGATCAGAATGGGCAACCTACTCCAATGTCCTGGGGTAAGAGGGATTTAGTGGCATGAATCACCAGGCTGAACAGGGCAGGCAGAATAGTTTGCACAGGAAGATTCTGGTGTTGATGATCTGATGCTACCCTGAGAAGGGCTAAAAGCATGGGGGGCAAGTGCAGACCACAGATGTTCACTCTTCAGGAGTGAAAGCAGAAAGTACCCTCTGTTTTTCCAAGGGAATGACAAGGAACTTCCCTCTCTTGTACCTGTTTTCTTCCCTAAACTGTTTGGGGATTCTCTTGTACCTGTTTTCTTCCCTAAACTGTTTGGGAATTCTGCTTTCCTAGCATACCACACTTTAGATTTTTTATCCCAATTGCTTAGAAGTGATTGAGATTATTTAGAGCCTCTGCCAGTAATGTCCTATGGTTCCTGCCTGTTACCCTATTTTGAGGCAGGTTCGGGGAAGGTGCTGGCCATGATGCTCTTGCTGTTGTGGTAGCAACCCTGGAAAGTCTCGGTCTCCACCCCAATAGAAGACTGATCTTCAGTGTGTAATTCATTGCCCAGGAAATCATGTAGCAGTGCCGTGAAGCATGGTGTTGAACTGTTTTGGCCAAGCTGCCATATTCTGGATGAAAAATTTGACTTGTCTATTTGTTGTCTACATGGTGGTCTCATTCTTGTAATTTCCAAATGTGTTTAGGAAAGGACAACTTTCTTTTTTACATTTTTTGCTGCTGTGATGAGAACATTTTAGGAAATCCATGCCTTCCAGTGAATGAAGGAAGTGTGCATGGGGACAAGCAGGATGTGGGGTAGAGATGCATTGCTGGATAAGACCATCCTCGTAAGAATTACATGTTAAATGTGGAACCGCATCTCTTCCTAGAAGGAAGAGTTTTAAATATTAATGCCTCGATGGTTTATTCTCATAAGGGTGTTATATTTCTGCAGTTTGATTTGCTCCATTTGGTTTATCTTGAGTTTCAAGGCCAGGAGAAGTGAAGTCGTTCTGTATTAATAATCAGGAGACCTGAGACTCACTGATGACTTTACTTCTCCACTGATGATTTAAAACAATTTTTTTTTACCTTCTCTGACTTTGTGCCTTTTATCTTACAATCATAGGGGTTGAGTTTTAAATAAGAACACTTCCTCTTTTAATGAGAACAGCTTTGCTAGATGTTACCCAGATGTACAGGCAGAGCATCCAAATACATTGCAGTTTTAATGTAAAGCCAACCTACTTTCCATCTCACTACAAAAAAAGAAAAGTTGTAGGGCCGGGCACGGTGGCTTGTGCCTATAAGCTTCAGCCTATGAAGCGGCCGGGGTCAGGGATCACGGTTCGAGTCCCACCTGGGGCCTGTAGCGAGACCTAGTTCAAAAAAAACAGCTGGGTGTGGTGGCACACGTCTGTAATCCCAGCTACCTGGGAAGCTGAGGCTGGGGATTATTTGAGTCTGTGGCCCCCGGGCAACGAGAGCCTGCGGTTCCACGGGCAAAAATAGCGAGACCTAGTCTCAAAAAAAAAGGAAGAAAAGAAAAGTTGTAATGGACTTTTAGAGAAAACGAAATTCTTTTTCTTCTGAGATTTCAATTTCCTCACACTTTAGGGAAGCCAGACACATAATACTACTAAGGTGTAGAATATTGCTCAATTTGAAAAATAAGTATCCAAACTCAGAAATGGTGTGCTGCTTTTCAGTGCAAATGTGCTAGAACGATAACCTTCTCATTTTTTTTTTTTTGAGGCTATGTCTTGGTTTGTTGCTCAGGGAATCACAGACTCTCATTGCCTGGGGTACCCCAAACTCAAGTGATCTCCAGCCTCAGCCTCTAAGTATCTGGGATTACAGACATGCATCACCACACCCAGCTATTTTTTGAAACTAGGTCTCACTATGTTGCTCTGGGCGGGTCTCGAACCCACAGACTCAAGTGATTCCCAGTTTCAGCCTGCCATCCTAGGCTGGGATTAAAGCCACACGCCACCGCGGCTACCTTGAACCTATAATCTTCCGAGCTGTGTGCTATGAATGAGGGTTGCCTGATGTTCAAAGGGTCTGAAGCAGCTGTTCAGTTCCCAAACTATGGTCTAGGAGTATCTGGAAATAATAATAGTACCTACTGTACAGGGTTGTATGGAGCATTTAATTAGATAATCCTCTTAAAATATTTAGCAGAGTGACTAACTGTGGTGAGGATTCAACACATGATCACTATTATTCCCACTCATGTTGAAAAGCTGGGTGAATATATTATGGCTCCAAAGCATATGGCGTAATGCATGTAGACAGGCAGAGACATTGAAGAAGTTCTGCGTATTTGTTTGGAGGATGTGGCATTGTCTCTCCTGTTCTGCGTCTGTTATTTTGAAATCATCTTTGAAAGAAGTAGCTTGCTTCACCTCAAGGATGAAGGTGGAATTTAGTCACTGAAATTAGTGGTCTTGTTTGTGTTTGTATTTGAACTGTAGCAAAATATGTTGGTACTGCTTCCGGTGCCTCACCAGTACCACGTGAACACAGCAAAGTCACATCCACGTCCAGAGGTGGAGTGTGGACCCACAGTCTCATGAGGAAGGAAGTTCTGGGCTGTCTCCATCCCTCCTTCCTCCCTTGTGTCCCAGAACACCAACTGGAATTAATTTTCTCTAAGGAGAGACAAATGTGTCTGTAAATCACCCTCCTGGCAGCATTTAAAAATGTACTTCAAAAAGAGAAACAAGCTGCGTTGAATTGACATAATTAATTTTCTTTACACTTGTTATCCTTTCTGAGCCAGTAACTGTTAGTGTGATTGCTCTTGGTCTGGAGGTACAGATACATTTAAGAATCCTCTCAAGTGTCCACAGGCCCAGTTTGAGAAGTGAAAGCAAAACAGCCCTCCCTGGAAGGCTGGGAGGAAAGGGAATGATGAGGGTGGGGGTTGCCCAATGTTCTCAGCCTGAGGCTTCTTGGCCATCTCAGGAAAAGAGGCAACTCCTCCCAAGTGCTTGTAGCCATGTGTGGTGGCTCTTCCAGAATGGCACAGCCTGTGGTTAAACTGGGCAGCTCTTCATGATCAGGAAGGGGCTATCTCTCCTTAGAAGTCATTAAGTGGCTGTAGTTAACTTGAAGGCCAAATAAAGGAAAAAACTTTGAAGCTATTTAAAAATCACTGAGCTTAATACACTACTTTAGCTTCATCTATGGAGTGAAGCTTGGTGGGATCACAGAGTCTGACAACCTTTATTGAAATCACTGTGGTCCATTGGGGTGGCAGGCTCCCAAAAGACAGGAGTCATGTTTCATTTTTTTCATACATTACTAAGCACCGTGTTTAGTGACTGTTATAGAGTGACTTATGCATGGTTGTTGGTAGATGAAGCTGCTAAAATAAAAAGTGATGCTGTTTCTCTCCAGTTGCTTCCAGATGCCAGGCCTTCGGACCCTCCAAATACTCCCCTGTTTTCCAGGACCACACATCACCTTCCCTCCATTCCTCAGCCCTTCCTTTCCTTGGTTGGATTGTGCCTCAGCTCCTGCTTCTACTTGTTTCCTCCATCCTGGCCTGATCATTCTGTTTCCCCTTTTCTGGCTTGTCATCAGGTGCTATCCATTAGAAAGGATCCTAGCAACTAAATCTATTCACAGAATATTCATATTTGAGTAGGAGATATAGTGTAAATTTTAGATAATGTATGAGGGGATTTTAAGTATCATGCACAAGTCAGGAGCTGGTGTCCAAGGTAGAATGGGAGAATGATGGGTTATCATCATCTCATATGCCCATTATCCAACTAGTCCAGACTTGTGACCATTGCATTTAGTAGGGAGAATGGGGCCATTAGGAGTATTTAATTCACCTGATTTCTTTTTAGGTCTTAGTTAAAATATGTATTGAGGATTGATCCTGTGCTAGGTATTATATTAAGCACTGTTCGATTCATTCCTTAATTTTATTCTTACAGCTGACTTAGCAAGTTTTATTATCACCTCCATTTCAGAGGTATTCCGAAATGACTGAGGCTTAGAGGGGTTAGGTATGCCTAACCAAGATCATCCAGCCAGGATCTGAACCTAAGTAACTAGACTCCAGATTGTAGTCAGAGAAAAGTAGCCCTACTTGTGGAGGTGCTCTCTGGAGTCTAGCTGCTTTCATTTCAAAACTGCAGTGTTCAGTGTCTCTTTTCAAAATGGCAGTGTCTTCTGCCTTTCCCCAGAGAATGGATTCACTCTCCATAAAAAAGAGTCAATTCTCCCCTTCCATACTTTAATACAAACTCTCTCAGGATTATCAACCTTCTATAATAGAAAAAGTTCACTAGCTTCTTGAATATTTGTCTTTCTGGCCAGTACTTAGTATTAATCATATAGATTTGGCTTTAAGCATAAAGTTTTATGGAGTAAATGGAAGTTTCAAGTGATATAAAGGCTGGAAATTGTTGGAATGCAATTATTTCTCAGGACTTGGAACTTGCTGATTTTTATTAGATAACATTCAAGCTGCTTTAATTCTGAACTATTGACAAATGTCTACTTTCAATTATGTTCATTTGAACCTGCCATATATTCTTTTAGAATTGAAAATGGATTTGTGACTATTTAATGAGCTTAATATTAGAAAAGTCAACACTTTTGCTTCAACCTGAAGAACTGCACACTAGCATATGGAAATGTTTGCAGATTGGGCCATGGGCTTTTGGATAGCATTTCTAAGTCAAGTCAACACAAATTTACTGAAGCTTTAGTTGCATGAGAAAGAATGAGTAAATCAGAAGTCATTATAGAGTCTGTCTGATGTGAGCTCCATGCCGCATTCGGCAGCATGGAGAACAAATAGTAACAGATAAGATGGTTGGAGACAGGGAGCTCTAAGTTAAATCTTTTATATGGCTTCAACCTCCTGAAGTCTATCTTTGGTGAGCAAACAAATTAACTGTAGTCTCTTTAAACAAAAGAGTTTATTCATCTGCTTGAGTCACCTGGCTTTAAACTGAGTTTCTCAAAAATTGGCACCAACTTTGAGGTGAAGGTTAGGGGGTGAGCATCTTTTTCACTTCTGCTTATCACTGATGGGATTTTTTTTTAAGGAGCATCCTGTTGGTATGTTTGAAATAAGAACATATTGTTCGGAAGGCAGTTCATACCTTTGCATAAATTTATGTGACTGAAAGCTGGATATAGATCAAATGTTTTACTTTTATGGCTATTCCTGTAGATTCTGCTAGTTTCTTTTTAAGTTCATATTAAAGCAAGATAGATGTTTAGATAAAGTCATATTCTTGTTAGAAGCATATTTTTTTTTAATTGGAGCAGTGTGGTCTTGAAATTAGATGACGCATGGTCTAGAAATGTCTAGGATGTTATGGGGATTACCACAATACTGAAGTTCAAGCTTCTTCATTCACTAATTTTCCAAACTGGCCATTTCAAAGTCACACCTCTTCTCTTTGCTCCTCAGAGAAATAATTGTGTGGCTCAAAGTGAGATTCTCCCCCAGGCTAGATGAGGTCAAGGTATCGTTGGCTTGATCCTATTCTCCTGGCTGTTGTCTTCCATTACTCCATTTAACTCAGGCTTTTCACCAGCTTTTGTGGTTTTCAGTGTGTGTGTGTGTGTGTGTAAAATCCCATCAGATTATATTCCCTTATTCCCTTCATTGCCCACAAATGTATATATCACAGTCTGTCCTTGGGGGCAGCCCCACAATGAAGCATTGGTGTAACTTTCTCCAGAGGACATAAGTTCTGGAGCTCTCACTACTGAGAAGTCAGTTCTTCAAGGAGACATTCATTCCAGTTGGAGGGGTTGGTGGGGGACGGAGGGGATGGTGGAAGCAGAGAAGTTAAAGGACTCAGCACAACCTTTACTGTCCTTAACACACTAATACTAAGGTTCACAACTCCCCCTTTCCACTTACCAGACTATCTGGTTCTTAAGTAACTTGTGATTGTGAATGCACTTGTGATTGTGAATGCTTGTGTCCAGGTTATTAGGTATGCCTCATTTCAAAGGTCATTCATTGTTCACTATTACCCATAAAGATTCTGTATATTTTAACATAAAATGTATACCTAGAAAGACGCAATGCAGAGAATGGTTATAAATTCATTTATTATTTTAACTAAGCTTTGGTAAGAAATGTAGGCACT
The DNA here is from genome assembly GCA_004024945.1 of Uropsilus gracilis. Classification (NCBI taxonomy): domain Eukaryota; kingdom Metazoa; phylum Chordata; class Mammalia; order Eulipotyphla; family Talpidae; genus Uropsilus; species Uropsilus gracilis. The sequence goes on along the minus strand of PVHY01006581.1, from coordinate 59,673 downwards.
GAGAGTAGCTTAAACAATAGTAACTGCAAACATATGTGAGAATTCTGTAAGAAGAGATTGTTTCCATTATAAAATTATGCTGACACCCCCCCCTTTTTTTTCTTTTGAAGGAACTGATTGAAGCTTGATTTTAGATATGAAATCTTTTTTCCCCCTTGAAAATAACTGGGTGGTAGGGTACAGTAAGTCTGCTATGAATGTTATTCAAACATATGAGAAGGGAGAGATTCAGAAGGAATACACAATCATTGTACTTTTACACATCTGGATAATTAACCAAGCATTACACTCTCTATTTTCACAAGTCCAGTATGCTTCTAACATGATTTCCATTAGGTTGTTCCAAATATCATTTAAGAACTCAGAAAGATTGCAGACCAAGATTCAAAACCACTATTCAACTGTGTGTTGAGACATTTTTCTCTCATGGGAGAAATAAAAGATTGAAAACTGATTCTAAGCTCCTTCTGATGTAAGGGGAAAACTGAAGGTTTATTGCTTCTTTAAGCTCCAGAAAATACAAGTATATACAAACACACTCTAATGTCTCTGGTACATGTTGTCAGAGGTGAGCTCAGAATATGGTCATGGGAGGAAAAATGAACTGATCAAGAACAGAGCTGGAAATTGCAGCTTGAAAAAGAGGGGCAGACTAAAATCCCAATGGCTAACCTGTGTTAGATAAACAGGTTTATCTGGCTATGTTCCTTATTTGAATATCACTGCTGAATACTAAAATAATATGTATTCAGACAGTTTCTGGCACTCTCTTCCTCTTCCCTTTTTATAATAGCTTTGATGCTGCTCTGAGCTTTTATGAGGCCAGGGTCTGAGCCCATGGAAGGTTAGTGTCAATTCACAGGTTTCAGGAGCTTCAGTGGCCAGCTGCTGCCCACATTGGTGAACACCAGTGAGAGATCATAGAAACCACACAGGGATGATAGTTGTGGCTGTTGTTCTCTTCATTGTTATGGGTTGAGCTCAGAAGAAAAGAAACAGGAGTTCACAAAATTACAGAATCATAGCTGTAAGTACTAAAGGGTCTTATTGTCCTTTTTATTTTTTTAATTTAAATATTATATATATATATATATATATATATATATATTTCACATCATTGTAATCCTGGGGTCACCTACCACCTCCCCTCCCTGGCTACTCCAGCTGGTCCCCCCCCCAGTTGTGTACCTTCATTTGGTTGTCCATATGTTAGTGAAACCATTTAGTTTCTGTCTTTTTCCTTCTGACTTGTTTCTGTCAATATGATTTCTTCTAGGTACATCCATGTTACCAAAAAAATTATCAAATTTGTCACTTTTAATTGATGCATAATATTCCATTGTGTATATATACCACATCTTTCTCATCTAGTCCTCTGTCTTGGGGAATTTGGGTTGTTTTCAGGTCCTTGCAATTATAAATAGTGCTGTAATAAACATCCGAGCACAGGTGTCCCTTTGTACCCACATTGAGGTCTCCTTTGGGTAGATTCCCAGAAAAGCGATTGCTGGGTCAAATGGTAGTTCCATTTTCATTAGTTTGAGGGTCCTCCACACTGCTTTCCATAGTGGTTGGACCAGTTTACATTACCACCAGCAGCGTAAAAGTGTTCCTTTCTCTCCACATCCACGCCAGAACTTGTCTGTTTTTTGGGTGTGGGCCATTCTAACTGGTGTAAGGTGTTATCTCATTATGGTTTTGATTTGCATTTCCCTTACCGCTAATGACATCGAATAGTTTTTCATGTGCCTGTTGGCCATTTGGACTTACTCTTTGGAGAAGTATCTTTTTAGATCTTCTCCCCATTTTTAAACTAGGTTTTTTTGCTTTGTTTTTGTTAAGCTGTGTGAGTTCTTTGTGTATCTTTGTTATCAGACCCTTATCACTTGTATGGAAGGCAAAAAGTTTTCCCACTTGGTTGGTATTCTTTTTTTTTCTTTTGTCTCTTTTGCTGTAAAGAAGCTTTATAGTTTGATGCAGTACCAGCTGTTTATATTTTCCTTCATTTTTTTGCCATCTATAGATGTGGCCAAAAGTGGATTTCTGAATTGTAACTCATGAAGGGTTTTGCCCAGGTTTTCCTCTATGTATTTTATGGTTTCAGGTCTTACATCAAGTCTTTTGAGGGAGGTATCTTGGTTCATTTTTTTTGCATGTTTTGGTCCAGTTTTTGCAGCACCATTTATTGAAGAGGCTGTCCTTGTTTCCATGTAAGTTTTTCACTCCTTTGTCAAAGATTAGTTGACTATATATGTGTGGCTTTATTTCAGGGGATTCAGTTCAGTTCCATTGGTCTGAGTGTATGTTTTTGTACCAGTACCAAGCTGTTTTAATTACTATGGCTTTGTAGTATAGTTTGAAGTCTGGAATAGTAATAGCTCCATTCTCTCTTTTTCTGGTCAGGATGTTTTTCGATAATCGAGGTCTTTTGTTATTCCATATAAATTTCTGTAATTTTTGTTCTCTTTGAAGAATGTTGTTGGAATTTTTATAGGGATTGAATTGAATCTATAGATTGCTTTTGGCAGGATGGCCATTTTGATGATGTCAATTCTTCCAACCCATGATCAGGGAATGCCTTTCCATTTCCTTATGTCTTCTATCTCTTTTAACAGAGTTTTGAAGTTCTCTTTGTATAGATCTTTCACATGTTTTGTTAGATTTATTCCCAGGTATTTTTTTTTCCAGTGCGATGGTAAATGGGATGGTTTTTTAAATTTCTTCTGCTGCTTATAGTCCTTTTCTTAAACCATCAGCAAACACACTTAAATTTTCCAACTCCTGAAAATAACAGGTTGTAGCCTACATATTAAATACAAGAAAAACTGGGTAAAATAAAGCACACTTGATTTATTGTCTGCTTGTCTTTTTTAAAAAGTGTTGTTCCAGAGAAAATTGGAAAATAAGTGCTATAGGAAGCATAAACAAGTCTGATTTTGAAAAAAAGGCATCTCAATAAGGAGAATGGAAATAATTGAAATTTCATTATCAGACTTTAGTATCTGTTTTCCATTAAATAGTCTTATAGTTTTCTACTGTGTGACAACCTGAGTCATTCAACCAGTGGAATGATTAGTGAAAACAGTAGTGAAGGATTTGTCACACTGACACAGGCTGGGAAAATGTGGGGTAGCTGTCAGGAAGCAAAGCATGAAGTGACACCATCCTTATAAGGTTAGTAGTATGGACTGGACTTTAAGGAGTCAGTCTTGAACATAGGAGGAGAACGACCAGTCTCACTGTTGCTGTCCATAATGTTCAGCTTAGCAAGCAAGGTAGATAATAAGCCCAGGGTTGGGCCACAAATTGGTAGACGAGATAGCCATAGTCTATTCCAGGACCATTGACTGGAACATAATTTGATTTGTGAAGTGAGAAGTGTGGATGCAGTCATGTCTGAGTAGAATTCCAGTGAGATACATCACTAAAATGCACAGACTCTTATCTCATCATAGTAAGATGGGGGACAAGGAGACTAATCTTAAGTTGACTCAGAATGAAGTAGGTGAAATAGCCTAATTTATAATTCAGAAATTGAAGGGTTGTTCCTTCTTAATTACCTTCTTGGATATATCACAGATACACATGATGATAGAAAAGGGGAAGAGGTCATAAACATTTGTCATCACTACCTACATAGCATTTTCAATTCATGCATTCTTCCATTTCAGAAAGAGTCAAAGATGTTTTATTGACTACCTTAGTGATGTTATCATTGCAGACTATATTTTTTAGTGTTTGTATTAATTTCTTTTAGAGAAAAATATTTAGAAGTAATGTTATCTTAGTTATTCATTTATCAAATATATTCTGTGGACTTAACCGTGTTAGGGCAACTTATACATTGTAAGAATAATAATTACAAAATAGTAAAATTTGGGTATCATATTTGAATAATTTCTTATGATCTATTATCAAAAGAAATTATGAACTTGGCAAGGCAACTTTTATATCTTCAACATCTAGCATAATGCCTCTGGCAGAAGAGTTGCGCAATAAACCATCACTGAGTGAAGATATACATAGTGCGTCTTTACTGGTGAAATGATTGCTCAGGGAATTTTATTTTTTATCACCTAATGGAATTTTGTTTGGTAAACTTATTGTTCCTGACAAAAGACTATGGCACAATAATGCCAAAAACTAAATTCTAGGCATGTAAAATTGCCATAAGGGAGATTATTTGTCATTGAGTATGACAAGATCTACTGCTTTAACTCAATACTTAACCTAAATAGCTATTACTTTGCAAGAGGACTGCATCAGTTTATAATTCTTTTATTTTAACTTGGAAGAAGTTTAGGTTTTAGGGCAGGTTGGACTAAGTTGAATACTGTCTCCACTATGTTACCTCTCTTGAGCACCAGTGTCCTCATCTTAAAATGGGAAGAATAATGTTTCCAGCATGTAGTCATGATATGGAGTAAATGAGGGCTTTTGGGGGGGTACCCAGTCTTTAAACTGACCATCTCTAGAGAGTTCTGGAGATACTATATAGGGTCTGCTTACCTGTATGTGCTCATATAATGCTTCCAGTCTGTTTTCAATATAGAAGCATTGGGAGTTTTTGTTTGTTTGTTTTTTGTTTTTTTTTAACTGCATATTGATTTACTTGAGACAGTATTGGGTACAGGAGTTATAGTGATAAATGAAACAGACAGATATACCTGTGTATACATGTCTTCTAATGTGAGTAGGGAAATGGTAATACACAGGTATAAAAGTAAAAGTTTGTTGGAGCATGCTGAGGATTAAATAGAAAAACAAAGGAGAGAAGGAGAATATAAAAGGCTAAAAGGGGGTATTAAAATTTTGCTGGGGTACCAAGGAAGACTTTACTTAATGAAATAAGGGAGCTAGCCATGTGGATAACTGGGCGAAGAACATTCAACTGGTGGCCAGCACCTAGTACAAATGTCCTGGTAGAAAAAAATTACAAGGATCACAATTTTGTTGTGTCCTAGAGGACCTGGAGAGAAATGTTCAAGGGAATAGTAGGTGATAATGTCAGTGAAGGAAACCAGATTGTGTGGTATGTTGATATGTTATACTTTCCCCTAAACACTTTTAAAATTTTTATTCTTTAAATCACAACTTAGGTAAATGGGTTTTTGGGATACTTCACCCTCCCTCTGATGCCCCCTCCAGTCACTCTAACCCCTCTCTTTGTTGTTTGCTAGTCTATGTTAAGTTCAGTAGTCTCTTTCCTGTGACTTTCATTGGGTGTACTTTCATTGGGTGAGGGACTGTGCCCCAAAACATTTATTTTCACTCTGAGAGAGATGGGAAATCATTTAAGGGAGTGGCATGATCTGATTTATGTTTTAAAGGACTACTGTCTTAAAAGTAGACCAAATGAGAGTACAAGCAAAGACAGAGGACCATTTAGGAGGCTACTGCAATGATTCAATGGAGAGAGGATGGTGACCTGGAACACGGTGATAAAATGGGGTGTCAAAAGACATTGAATTCCAGATGTATAATCACAGAACAGGTCAAGGAGTCACAGGTCACAGGAGTCAAGGAGACTGACTGGTTCATGGTCTCTTGTGGAGTATGAGAAAAAGAATGATATTAAGGATGGCATCAGCATTTTGACTTGAGCAGCTGACAAGAAAAAGAATTAACAACAATAGAAAGGGAAGGTATAGGAGGACTCTGAGATTGGGAACTTCATTTTGAATGTGTAAAGTTTAATATTGGCATACAAGTGAAGATACCAAGAAGTCAAATTTCTGATAAAAAGTACACAAATATTTTTAAATATTACTGAACCAATGGTAGCTTTTTTCTGCATAGTCTAAAGGCAACATTATTATCCTGTTGTCAAGGGAAATGGTATCTATAAAATATTTTGAAATTGAAAAAGAATGTTATGCTGGAAAAAAAATGAAAACACAAGTAAAGTTTCTAGTGACAATTTTAGTGGCCAATTAATATTATTTTCCTGTTCCTTTAATAAATGCAGACTTCAGATTTTGCATCATATTACATATTTTGAAATATTAATTTTGGCCATGACATCTTTTTTTTAATAAACTTTTTAATGGAACTTACTTGTATGAAAAATCCTCTGACTGACAATATTATGCTCACTGGTCCATGCAGTTTTACTTGGGGAAGAAATTAGAATATTCATTTACTACATGGTCACTTATTTTTGGGCACCCAATTTTGACTTGCATGTCACTTGGTAACTATTGGGGACAACAAAAGAAGTGAGAGAGACTCTTTCATTATGGAATTTACAATGTGAAGTGATGGTACACTCCATGGGGAAATGCTGCCATTTCATTGTTGTTATTTTAATTAACTTGCACACATTAGCTTATTAACATCAGTTTGTGATGTTTTGTTTAACTTTTGCCCTGTCCAGTCTTATGCAGGGAAGTATGTACCAGCCCTTGCATACTACATCCACATCCTCAACCCCAGAATGAAGATGAAGATCAACCTGAAAGGAATTGCCATTGGAGATGCTTATTCTGATCCTGAATCTGTAGGTTTCTCCTTATTCCTCTCTGTTTTGTTCCTCTAGGAGATTAAGACCACTTTGATTGAATGACACACTACTCTTTAAAGTCTGACCTCATGACCTAGGTTGATAAAGGAGATAGTGTTGTCCAGTTGACTTTCTAATGACTTAATTCTTGTAATTGTTCCCAAATGTTTTAAGATGTTGGCATAAGTTGGTTGTGAGCACAAGTGTGTGTGTGTATTGTTTTATATGTATATCTGTTTATATATTTTATGTGGTTTTTTTTAATGTGTTGTGTGGCTTGTGGATGTCGTGTTTCTTTTGTTTATGTGCATTATGTGTGCACTGTATGTGTGTGCTGTGTTGACATGTTTATATGTTTGTGTGGGTGTGACTCTTGCTTATGTGTGGTATATGATTTGTGTGTATCTTGCTGTGCTAATTTCAGCACAAGATCAACAGATTACAAAAGACAATCACCAAGTAAATGGGCTTCCCTAACTTCTTTCTTTCCCTCCCTGTGGCATTTGCATTTGTCTTTCTCCTCAGATCATAAAGGGTTATGCAACATTCCTCTACCAAATTGGTTTGTTGGATGAAGAGCAAAGAAAGTACTTCCAGCAGCAGTGTGATGAGTGCATAAAATACATCAAGGAGGAGAAGTGGTCTCTTGCCTTTGAAGTGAGTTGGGGGGTGGGTGGCTTTGCCCTGGAGAATGAGAACCATCTGAGGGGGTCCTCAAAGCCAGTATACTCAGGCCTTGTTGCTGTCATTGTTAGAGGTTTATCTGTTCTGTTGCTCCAGATTAGGAGGTGACATGAACAGACTGGTAATAAAGGAAAGAACTGTCCTTGTTTCTTTGAATTTATTTTGGCCGTATTTTCAACCTGAGATCACCTTGGGGTGTTTATTGAACTGTGTCTTTCATTAACTGTTTTGATTTCTTTAATGTTGCATGGGCCCTAGAGGCATACCCTATCAAAAGGAAATCAGAAGAAAGGCAACCTAGAAAGTAGATGCATATGCTTCAACATATGCTCTAAACCCTTCAGAAGTGCTCTATCCCCACACAGGGTTTCAGCTGGAAGTGACCACTGAGTGTAACAAATGTCACATGTTCCTGTGTGTCAAGAACAAAGAATATCAAGTGTAGTAATTTGAAACTGTTACAAAAAAACCACTGACTTTGTAAAGATTTTTACTTTGCTCCCCCCAAATTGAGTTTGAAAATCAAATAATATGATAATATTCTTCATGCACACCTCTTTTTTGGTGGTTACTTAAAATGTAAGGTGATACAAAATGTTGGGATAAAGGAAGTTGGTTTTTTGCCAACACAAAGATCTTGTGAAAATCTTCCTTAGGGGTTTTTTCCACCCTTACTGTAGAAGCATTGTGTTTGACACATTAGTAAATGAGGCAAGGGTTGAGTTTTGAAGACTTTAATCTTTTTGTTATTAGAAGCACATCCTGTAACAGTTTGCCTAATGGCATTATTGTTCTATAAGGCATGATATTAATAGTCTTATAAACACCACAGACCAGCCTGTTTGGATCAGAGGAGACACACAAAATTAGGAAGAGGTGGGGTAACACAAAGTTATGTTCACCTTCAAGGAACATGTTAGGGTAGTACATGAAATTTCCCAAGGCAGTGACTACCCTTGCTGTGAGTTCTGATAGTGGCCAATTGTGCAAATACAGAGATCACAGGGAGTCCCCAGCCATCCTGCAGGGTGCTAACAGGCTCCCTTTCTGTGTCAGGACACACCAGATGTGACTGCTGAGAATGGACTCAGAATTTCTTGTGCAGTTGTGAGTGCATAAGACAAGGGGTCCTGTTGGGGATATATAAGATCATTCTTTAACTTCAGTGACAATACTCTCAATATGAGTTTTAAACCATCCACTGAGGAAGACAGAGAGGATAAAAAAGGAGAAACCTTTAGAATTTAGAATATCAAAATTTATGTTGCACGAGAACAATCTGCAAGTAAGAGATTTGATATAGTTCTGAAAAAGTATACAGGGATTAGCAATATCAAAAACAAGAACATTTGATAGCCCATAGGGGTGAGGAAGCAGAAAGGTGCATGGTGCAGCAACTGAAACATCCTGCCGACTTAGTGAGAGTGTTGAAATACCAGGCGTTTTGTGTATTTAGAAATAAGAAGATGATCCATGAGGCTAAACAGAGTCTCTCCCTAAACCGGATTCATCTGAGAAAAGAAAAAAAAACTAATAATAATAATCACCATTGAAAAGCTGCCCAAAAGCCTTGAAGGTGGTAATGTTATCTGTGAGTATGATCTAATATTTTGAGTGATAAATTAAGACAGAAAAAATTTTGCTTTTTCAAGGGAAATAAAATGGTATTTAGGAAAGTAAACAACTCGTGGTGAAATGTGTTTCAACATATGCAGTGGAAGCCTCCAGAAACTGCTGAAGTCTGAGAGAACACAAATGTCATAAATACAAGCCTAAAAATAAATCTTGTTGGTGCTCTGATCCCTGAAATAATTTAGCAAATGAGAGAATAGTAACTCAGAATTGGAGAACTGTAACTCATCTCTCTGCACACATGCATGTGTGCATGCACCAGTCAGGAAGGTTTGCACACTCCTCCCAGGAGCATGCCGAGACCAGAGGTGTGCTGTAAACACAAAGGCCACATGGCGTTTTCTCATGTGCTAATTTTTGGCGTTCTGTAAAACTCCTCATACATCTTTGCAATTCTGCAAGATGCCCAGTGACTAATCTCTTATTGTCTTCCTTTTTGTGACCATGTTCTAGATCACAAAGTTATTTTGTAAAACATTTTGGACCAGAAACTAGAATTCACAGGTCTTGACTACCTACCTAATTCACCATTTTTGAAATTAAATTTATTCTTAAAGATAGAATTTGGATTCCCAATAATTTCTAAAACAAATTTCAAAAATGTTGTGTGCATTTGGGACCACTGCTAGCGGACAGTGCTCCTTTGGAGAACAGTCTGGGGGCTTCAAGTTTGGCAAGTAGATACCACCACTGTGTAAAGCTGAAAGGTAGTCATTTCTCCAAATGCAGCTCTGAAGCAGGTTATGGAGTTTGGCAAGCAAGTTAGGTTCCTTGTTGCATCTGCCCACTCGGTCAGGCATTCCCATGTCACTCATTCTGCACGGTCAGATGCAGTGACTCTGAGCAACATTCACATTGTTAAGCCTACTCCGTCCACCTTTCCACACTGATGTCCTGTTAATATTGGTCTCTGACAGCACACAGTAGTAACCTAGATAGATCCTTCCATGTTTGAAAAGGAAAATTGTTCTAATAAAATACTGAGATTCCATATTAAACCAAAAAGCATGACCAGAAAGAACTGAAGACTGGGAGACACTGTAGTCTATTGTTGAGAAGCCAGCAAGGGCGTGCATGTGTGTGTGTGTGTGTGTGTGTGTGTGTGTGTGTGTGTGTGTGTGTGTGTGATTGAGCATATAGGATAGAGTTTTGGCTGGGTTTGGATTTCACTTCTGACATAATTAGTGAGGTATCCCTGGCAAGTAACTTAATCTCTATATACCTCAGTTTTCTCACTCGTAAATTTAAGGCACTGGTCTTACCTGGCCAGTAAAACTAAATGCATACTTAATGTGTGGTATTAAAATGTTCTGAATTTAGTTCTTATATCATTTTACAAGGGCTTTTTATAACCTGATGTCTGAGCCCTCCATCTTCTTGCTCTTTGCCAGACCTGCTTCTCCCCTGGTGGTGCTGCTTCCCCTGTGGTCCTCTCAAGTGGAAGCTCTCTTCTTTTACCTACTTTGTACTCTAGGCTTCAGTTAACATCACTGCCCTTCTTGCTTCTCACTGCTGCTTCCAGATCATGACCCCTTCCTCCTAAAGCATCGAATTTAGAATCGCATGATCTTATGTAACTACTCCCTGTTGTAGTTTTCTGCCACCCCGACTTATTCCCCATTTTCTAAATATTTTAGCTCTTGCCTTACCATCACCCTCTCCACCATTACTCTTGTCATTATTTCTGGTGATTGCAGTATCCACATTGGTAATTGTTTTAATACCAGGTCCTTTGGTTCTTTAGTCTCCTATTTCAGTGATAGAAGTATCCTCCCCCTTTTTTTAAGTTGATAGTTACTCCACAGTTTTACATTCAGACATTTTTCTTCAACTACCATCTCCCATCCTCCCACTCACATCTGTGAAAATGATTACCAACTTGAATAGTATTCATCTAACCCCAATGATTTTCAACCCAATTGATCCTACTACTGACTCCCTTGTGTCTTAATTTAACTACACAATTTAAACCCACTCATGAAATACTCAGTCGATACCTTTCCTCTGTACTTCCTCCAACTCTTTGGCCACACAGCAATCCTGGCTAAGTGAACCTACACCACTTCATGCCTCCTTTCACGCAGTGGAACAGGACTGGTTGAAAGCACACAGCCCTACTGACTGCTCTTACCTTAAGCTGCTGATTGAGTTTTCAAAAGTCAGAAGTTCAAAGATAACTTCCACCCCTCCAAGCACCTGTATCTTTGCCCATACCCTCTGCCCTCTTTCCTAGTGCTTTGGTGAATGGTCAACCATTTATATAATGTAACACTCCCTGGAAAGCTCCCTCCCATAACCAAGGCTGTTGGACTTGCTGTTTCCTCTGCCTGAAATGCTCTTTCCTTACATGTCTGCATGGCTCACTTCCTCTCTTGCAACAATTTTTTGCTCACATATTACCTTTGAAATGAGACCATCTGTTTTCTCCTCCCTGAGGTGTCCCAACCACTTATGCACACACACAGGCCACACACACCAATCATGCTTCCCTCTCTTTTCAGTCTTATCCTTAGCACTTATCATGTTCTAACACACTGCATTTTTAACCTATTAGTGCTGGTTTATTTCTCCCTCTAGAATATAAGCTCCACACATGAGAGCCTTTAGTCTGTCTTGTTTACTGCTGTTTCCCAATGCCTAGGACAGAGAAGTCATGCAATAAAATTATTATTAAATGAGACAAAGCAGGACTGAAAAAAACCATTGAACAAATGAAATACAAATGTCTGTATAGTTTACTCATGCTGATGTTTTCCACCTCTTCTCCCTGTCCTGCCCAACCTAGGTCCTGGACAAACTGCTAGATGGTGACTTAACAAGTGATCCTTCTTACTTCCAGAATGTTACAGGATGTTCTGATTACTATAACCTTCTGCGGTGCATGGTAATAACAACATTTAAAGAATCATGATAATGCTTGCATAAAATTTTTGGTACCATCAGACTTCCTCTGATTTAAGAACTACAGCTCATTTTATACTAAACAAATGTGTTGAATTAGTTGGCATACTAGTCTATAAGGTTTTCCCCATCAGTGTTTTTGTTTTTGTTTTTGTTTTTTTGAGACTAGGTCTCACTATTTTTGCCTGTGGAACTGCAGGCTCTCCTTGCCCGGGGTACCACAGACTAATAAATCCCCAGCCACAGCTTCCCAGGTAGCTGGGATTACAGGTGCGCTGGGATCCACCACGCCCTGCTAGTTTTTTGGAATTAGGTCTCGCTACGGGCCCCAGGCAGGACTCGAACTGCGACCCCTAGCCCCAGCTGCTTCATAGGCTGAAGCTTACAGGTACGAGCCACCATGCCCGGCCCCCCATCAATGTTTTATACATTATAATCTGCTCATTGAGAATGTGTTATATTCCAGATAATTCAAAACCATTTCAGATTTATGTTACACCTCCCTGATAGAGCTTGTTATACAGGGGTTTTTTTGTGAAGGATGGAGGTCACATCCTTCACAATCAGTCCTGGGTATCAGGAGGTCACAATCAGAGGTCACATCCTCCCAATCAGTCCTGGGTATCAGGCCCCAGAGTCCAAGCCTGTAGTGAGATTCTTGAAAATGTCAGCATTATTTGTTCTGCACTTAAGACAACTTGGATAATCAAAATAGCCAGAGTCTTTATGAAAATATTTGCTTTGTCTTACTTTTAACTTAAGATGTTTTGTGCATGTAGTATGGCCCTCAATTCAAGCCCTCTGGAATATTTCTCAAAGTACTCAAGCAGTTTCTTTCATAAAAGTAGGTCAAAGTTGACGCTTTTTGTGTAGAATTAATCAACTAAGACAAAAGAAACCAAATGAGGATTTGAATTTGTATAGTCTTTGTCTAGTGTATATGACAAGGCATTCTCTTTTTAAAATACTTTATTTATGAACTATTTTGTAAATAAAATGTAAAACTAATTTCAGTGGAACTCAGCAACCCTGTGGTTTTGGCTTTAGAGTCTACCAAGAGAAAAACATGTGGTAACAAGAGAGAAACAAAATTTGTGTTACTTTTTTAAAATATACAAATCAATATATCCACAGCAAAAATGCAGTTTTTGAGTTTAATCTCTGTTTTTAAAATCTTTTTGTGGCTTTTTAAATACAGTATTTATTATTTCTACAATAAAATTAATACTGCAGAGAATTTTATGCATATTTTCTAAAAAATACAGCTCTGAACAATTTTTCATCTATGTTCTTCATAAGTGAATCATCTATTTTTACATTTGATATATTTTCCACTTATGCCATTGTTATTGTTACTGTGTTTGTTTTAAACAAACAATAGAACATGGAAATGAAATCCTCAGCTTTTCACCAACCATAACCACCACTCTGACCCCATCAGGTCCAATGACCTTCTTTCCAAGAAGGAAATTGAATTTGAAAATCTTACCTCTCTTATTCTCCTTGTCTTTACCTTGAGTAGTGTTGCTCTTTGGAGTCACAGATTGCAAAATATTAGTTTTCAAAAAGAAAACCCAGCACTTGCAAGTTATGTAGTAACTCTGAGAATGTCAGATCATCTGTATTAGTTGTTAGTAAAACTTAAAATACCTCAAAACCCCTGAGGCAAATTTTTCAGGGTGGGAACTAGTTAACAATCATGTCAAAGTTATGTCATGTTGTTCATTATGACATTAGAACCACATATATGTATATGTATGTGTACATTACCTTACGTATATATGAATACCAATGTGTGATATTTCATGAAATGTGATGCCACTCCCATCATCCAGTCATGTGTCCTAATATCCTTCTGATATCTTCTTCTAACAGGAGCCTGAGGACCAAAGTTACTATGGGAAATTTTTGTCCCTCCCACAAGTGAGACAAGCCATCCACGTGGGAAATCGGACTTTTAATGATGGATCTGAAGTTGAAAGATACTTGCGAAGAGATACAGTACAGTCAGTTAAGCCGTGGTTAGCTGAAATCATGAATAATTATAAGGTAAGAGTGAATTGCAGTTACCATTTTAGGAACCATTCAGATTACCCAGAGTAGAGGTGATTTCAATTTTAATTTGACTCCTGCCATTTTCTTACTTTTATGATATTTTATAAAAATTAAAAAAAAAACCCTTTGTTGTCTGATTTCTTTTAATTAAATGTTTTGCTTTTTTCTTTCTAATTACATCACTTTTTTCCTGATAGTTCCTTAGGATGAAATTCTTTTTGGCACATGCCACAGTTCATCAGTTTTTGAGAAAAGAAATATAGCAGAGCCTAGACTGGCCTTGTGGAAGCCAATTTTCTCTTATTGCTTGCTTTATAATATTAATCCCATTGAAGTCAAGGATAAATGGAATCAACTCGTTATCCCAAAAATGCATTTTTGGATAATTGCATTCATTTGTGTTGCTTAACCACAGTTTTTTCAGTATCTGCATTAAGCCAGACCCTGTGCTAGGCTGCTATGTTGAAGTGATGAATGAGAAAGGGTCCCTGTGTTGAGGTGTGTAAAGTCAAACATTATGTTATCTGGTTGAGATGTTATGCCTGATATGATGCTCAAGGTTCCTGAGGAAAGTGAAATCATAGAAAGGAATCCCTGAAGGGTCAGGCCAAGGAGCATGAACCTTAGTACTCTCACTGTGAGGGAAGCTTCGGGGCACAGGGGAAAGGCAGCTTGTGCATTTCTTTTCCACCTTTACTCACCTCACTTCTTCCTTGGATCCATCAGAGCTTGAATGTCGTGGGTTTGCTCACAGGGCAACTCTACAGAATCAAGGTGTTTATAATAGAGAAAACTACCCTCTGAGGTGATCTGTTTCCGTTCCATGCCTTCTCATGTTGGGGGTGAACAGAATACAGGACACATATAGCCAACATACCATCGTATGAATCTGTAAAAGGATATCTCTCCTCAAAACACTTGATTTTCATCTAAAAAATATCATCCTATTACACTATTTTTATTTGACTCAGACATCTTACTGGCATTTTCTGGCATGAGGAATATGTATTTATACAATGTCTTTGTTAGAGATAGCATTCCTTGGAATTTTTCAGTGTGAAACCTCTGCTTCTATTCAGGGAGTCCCTGATCAGCTACACCCTTAGTCCTAGGAAACCCATTTTAAGGGGTTCTGCCTGTTGTTTGTTGGTTTGAGTCCCCTACAAATACAGTCCTTGTTACAAGTAATCTAAGCTCAGTAGAATGTAGAGTCTGAAAACATTTTATAAATTTTCAGAATTTGATGCAGTAAAGTCTAGGAAGAAATAGGTCTGACTGGAGGAGGTCAGCATTTCAACCATCCTTCTGCTCTGTTCTTTCAGGGAAATGTAGTGGCCTTTAGTGCTTGTTGCTTGAAGTCTTTTCAACACCTTTTTACAGCACTGCTCGCTGTCCTCTTTTCTTCACACTGGGTTGCCTCTGCTTCTCTATTCATGTTAAGCAACTGCACTGCCATTAGGAGCTCTTGTTCCAGCACTGTCTGAGCAGCTGTCAGCAGCACATGAATAGAAAAAAACAATTCTATGAATTATTGCTGTGCTAAAAATATCGCTAATAAAATGTACCTAATCCATTAGGTATTTGTTATGCAGAAATTTATTAACTCCCAAAGAGCTTAGTATTCATTTTTCCAAGATATAAATAATATACTTTAATATAACATTAAGGAATGCAAAAAGTGATCTTTTGATCAGAAAGCAGGTAAGGAAGTTCCATATACATTTATTTGTGCTTTTGGAGACTATGTTTTCTTATTGTATAAATTTAACTGGAATATAGTTCCTTTCCCAAGCAAATTTAACTGGAATATAATTCCTTTCTTAAGCAAAAGTGGAGCATATAGCTGGCCTTTGCCTGTTGCTGGTTAATCACCATTGCGAGTCTACTTAATTGGTAAGGTAGAACTTATGAATTGATCCTGCACTGGGATGTTGACACATCTGTTCTATTGCCCATGTATCCCAAATCTATCAATATAAATGCCAGTGGAATCAGAATATTTACCAATTTTTTTGACTCTGAATTAGTTAACAGAAAATGAGAATAGTTTATGGCGCAGATGCACCATGTTTCCATTCAGGAAGAGAAGAAAGTATGCTGTCAGTCTAAGTGCAGAACAAGAAAGTGGCTGCTGTTCAAACAGGCTGCATATTCACTGTTACAGCTGGCACAGCCCGCAAGGCGGTGATTATCTTTGACTTGTCAGTTGATGTTGGTGAACCTCAATGTATACGCAATGGAATCAGAACAACATAGGTTGGCTTAAAGCATTAGTACCCTCAGAGTTTTATTTATGTAAGAATCAGTGTTAATTTGTCATAGAAAACAGTGCATGTGCTTCTATTCACAGGAACATGAAAGTCCTTTCCCAGTACTAGATTTATTTTAGCCAGTGTGGAGTATCTCTGATGGGCTAAGAAAGACTTTTGTGGGTTTGGGGAACTAACGGAACTCTGATATAGTAGTAGTTTTTGTGTAGTCTATGTAAAAATAGCATCCTTTTCTTATAAAGAACTATAGGGAATTCATACTCATAGTCATTCTCTTTTCAGTAATTTAAGATGTTTCACTGATGAATTAAAACATTGTAGTAGCAATTTAAAAATAATATATTGGGCTATTGGAATTCTCCATGATTATATCAGGTGATAATCTTATTGGGAATTTTTGGTGTCCACTGAGCTGTAAAGCGAGGTGGCTATGAACATGGGTTCTTCTCTTAGGTATTTGAGTTTGAATTTGATCCTCCCATTCACTGACTATGTTTCTGTAAAGTATAGTTAAACTGCCTGTCTCTATCTTCCCATATATAAAATGGGTTGCTGAGGTGTGAATGCTTTAATATTTAATAGATATATGTGAAAACATTTAAAAAAATTCACGGTGGTTAGGAAGTATGTAAAAATATAAAGTATTGTGGGATTTAACACATCTTAGCAAATATTCTTAAACATCTACAATTTACAAAAGTTATACAGGAAGTCCTGAAAAACACAGTCATAATGACTCAACAGATGATTTTTCTATTCTATTTTTTATTCTATTTTGGCATGCAAGAAGTATAGAGATGATCACTCTGTCCTAACAAGTGAAAAACTAAACAAACTGAAAAAAATCAACAACTCTTCTTAAATCTGTGTGCAAAGTGCAAAGCAAACTACATACCTACAAACTGGAGTGATAGGTAGATGCAGAGACTTACAATTTATCTGCTCACAAACCTCTTCAGGAACTAGTGCTGGGGTAGGAAAATCTGAACTGTACTTTGTAAACCATTGGAGGGATAATTCTGAGTGTTGAAAACTTCAAGGGGCACAAAGTGAAAAGTCACAGTCACAATTTTGTGAGCTTTATATTTGGGAACTCCACAAGGTTCTCACAATGAATATTAGAGAAAAAAAATGCCTCTCTCAAGAAGCTAAACTAAATGGTGTGATAGAGAAGAGGTGTAAAATTTTTGAAATATGCCAGAACATTTTGTTTTTCTTAACGAGGCTTGTCCTGAGGAAACTTTTACTAGACACTAAGTTGCTGAGATTTGATCAGAGCCTGACCTGCCCAAAGGAAAGGAAGTTTTCAGTCACAATCATAGCCTTTCATGTGGAAAGAACTACAGAATTCCAGTCCCCATTAGCAGACTGGACAAGATGAAGGAAAGAATCACTCAACTTGAGAATATGATATAGGAAGTTCCAAAACTGCAAAGCAAAGAGAACAAAGACTGAACCAAAGCAGAATGTTCAAAAACTATCAAACAAGTAAAAAAGACTTAACATATGCATAAATGGAAATATCAAAAAGAAAAGATGAAACAGAAGCAGTATTTGAAATGAAAATGACCGTGACATCTTTCAAAATCCTTACTTGCTCTGCATATTACCATTTAAAATCACTGTGACTTCTTTTGCTTAACATTATGTTCATTGTATGCTTGTACTACATTTTATTCATTCATTCAGCAGTTGAGGAACATTTAATTTATTTCCACTTTTTGACTATTGTGAGTATTGCTGCTATGAACATTCCTGTACATGTTTTCATATGGACATAGGTTTTCATTTCCATTGGGTATATACCTTAGAGTGAAATTGTTAGATCACAGGGTAACCCTATATTTAACATTTGAAGAACTTCCAAAGTGGCTACACCATTTTATAATCCTGTCAATAATGGACAAGAGACCTATTAATCCAGATCCTTGTCAAAGCTTATTATAGTCTGGCCTCTTGATTTTAGCTATCCTGATGAGAATAAACTACTATCCCCTTGGTTTTCATTGGCATTCCCAATGAGTAGTGATGCTGAACATCTTTTAATGTGCTTTTGCATCTTTTTTTTTTTTTTTTTGCGAAACATCTATCTAAGTTCTTATTGTGATGTCTTTTTGTGAGTGTAAGAATTATTTATATAATACAAATTCCTCATTGGATGTTTGATTTTCAAATATTTTCTCCCATTCTGTAGGTTATTTTTTCATTCTCTTGATGGAGTTCATTGAAGCTGAGATATTCACTTTGTGTTTTCTTTTGTCACTTATGCTTTGTATCATATTTAAAAGACATGGTCTCACTCAAAGTAACAGAGATTTAGTTCTGTATTTTCTCTTGAGTTACATAGTGTTAATGTTTACATTAATAGATATTAATATACTGTAGCCAGATCCCACAGCATGTGGGTTTTCAGAAACATCATGTTTAATGAAATAAGCATGATACAGAAGAATATATATGTAGAATAAAGAGCAAAAGCAATATATTCTTTTGAGATACATATATATGTGTTAAAACTTTTCCAAAGTCCAAAATCAAGGAAATTCTAAAACTCTTGGATAGTGGGCCTGTGTGAGAGACAGAAAGTTGAAAATGGGGAAAAGTATACCACTAGATTCAATCAAATTGGTCATATACTAGTTCTTAGGGCAACAGGTACTTTTGTGGGTATGTGTTTATTATTACCAGGATATTACAATATTTAAAAAAAATTTAAGATCTCACAATATTACAATATATTCATTGGCCTATACAAAATGTATACAACAAAATTAGTGCTTAGCAGATATCTAACTGACCATATTGTAAGCATGCCTACTGCTTGGTATGCCAATTCCTTTAAAGTTTCTCAGTATACTCAATAATGAGGCATCCTAATGGGGCAAAGACAGTTATCTGCTCTCGTAGAGAATTCCATCAGAGTTCCTTATGGACAGAAATTTATTACATAACACCAAATAGCAGGTCACTAAAATAATTTGTTCACACCTGACTCTATATGTCTGGTAGTGGGCAGTAGATTTTCCTTGCAAATCATATTTTGTTACAATTCCCCTAAAGGTAGCATTGGAGTGCAACCCATGTCAGAAGTCAAGCAAGCTAAAATTTAAATTTTCCTTCTTACTTCCTAATCTGAAAAAGTCTATCTCATGTAAAACAAGCATTGTAAGTGTAAGCATAGTACCTCTTTTCACCTCTAGAGTACCTTTCTAGTCCCAGCATAGTTGCTGGCACCCAGTAGGCCTTCAATAACCTTTTAAAATGAAAGAATTGTCATGACACCAACAGAAGTGACAAAGGCTCTGTAGACAGTCAATATTGTTTAATACAGTTTACTTTCTTTAACCTTACCTTCTCCTAACATTCTGAACTGCATTTCCATCACAGCTGAGGTCCTCATTACTTCCTTTCATTAGAAGCACCTGGAAAACTTTGAAAACTACCTAATTATGGCCCATTCCACTGAAGGTGCTGATTTAGTTGTGTAACACAACAACTAACAGTAGTGTGCAATAGTCTTGGAGAGAGAGAGTTAGAAATGGAGAAAGAGGGGAGGAGAAAGGGGAAATAAGGGTAGAAAGGAAAATATTCTGTTGATTTATACCATAGCTTCCTTTACAATAAATATATCTAATTATAATAAATGCAAATATTTCAATTTTTTGATTACCATTAATCAAATTATCCAAACTTTGTTCCTCTCATTTTTTAGCAGCATTTTTTTAAGGAAACAAAAACAAAAATACTCTTATAAATTGATTATAAGATGTAGCTTGATTTTAAAATTAGTAAACATGGTAGGGGGTGAATAGGTCATCTCCTGAGTCTAGAAAATGTAGCCTGTGCTTCATAAGAGCTATTTGCTTTGAATCCCTTGCACTTGTAAAGGTTCCCTGGGCCCTAATCATTTCTGATAAAGAAGTTAAGATTGTTCTTGCTAAATATTCTGAATATGTTTTCAATCTCCCTTTCTCTCTCTTGTTCTTATCATCTTATAAAGTATATATATATATGGACTGTGTTTTCCAAATCTAAGTGTGTGTGTGTGTGTGTGTGTGTGTGTGCGTGTATGTGTGTGAGAGAGGAGAGAGAGAGCGAGAGAGACAGAGAGAGAGCGAGAGAGACAGAGAGAGAGAGGTATTTCCTGTGTGAAATCATTATTTCATAAAACAGGAGCTATAGCTCTTTATGAAGAGGTCATATGGATCCAAATCAAAACATTGCTCTTGGATTTGAGGTTGCCCTGTTGCTTAGTTGTCTGAACGGCTGCTGCCATTTCAGTAAGACCCATCTCCAGATGCTACTTCTTACCTCCACATGTTTGTGCTGTAAAGGTTAAGTTGCTCTGGGCTAGGCCTTGCTTTGCTGTGTTTAAAGTTCATCTAGTCAGGAAATTGTAAATATAAAGTTACATTTCCCTGTCACTTATCATTCTGCAGCTCATTAAATTTCCACTAATTGCATCTTCAAATCCAGGCTCTTAATGTTTCTCAGCCTCACTACTAGTCTGAAATCTTAACACCGTGTTCATTAGAGTTTTATTTACTTATTCCAGGCTATCGAAAGATCTTCATTTAGAATAGCCATTTCCCGATTAATGTGACTTAGGAGTTTGAAAGGTAGATATTTCTAGCTGATCTAACGCATTTTAGCAGTCATTCTAATTGCTTGTGGCATTTTCCCGAATAACATCTGCTAATGGCAAAATGTTAATGGTAATAGTGGCCAGAAACTAGATTTGATAAATGTCCTGCATACCATGACCAATTTAACACTAAAATGGGTCAGATTCTTCAACTGCTTAGTTGGATTTTATGCTCACATCAAACCACAATGGGAAAAGTCTGGCTTTCTTAACTGGAAGGCGACATGATCACTTTTCTTCCAAACACTTTGAAGACAAAGAAGAAAATGCTAGTGCCATTCCATAACAAACTGCTAGGAAGAGGAAGTAACTCCCAGTCAAGCATGACAAGAGAGAGGGAAGCCAATCCTAACACATTTGTTTTATGTAATCATATCCTATAGATAAGCAACTGCCTCTTAACCAGCAAGTAAAAACAGTGTACGTTCCAAACCAAATCTATTCTACAGAATTCCTTGTGAATTCATTTTACCTGTATCATTTAGGATCCCAGTGAAAGACAGGCATTCTTTTATTTTTGAAGGAGGCATGCTTATGGGATTTCTTGTTTTTTAAGCATTTCAAAGATAAAGAGAAGAGAGAATACCCATAAATTATGGAACAGCCTTTGATCTCACTGAAACTCGGTATATTTTGACACTTTTTCTTTTTTGTTCTTTAGTTATGTTGGGATGAAGTGTTCACTCAAGAACCTGTGTGTATATTTATTTTATTTCATTAGGTCATTTGATAATATATGGTATCATATCAGTTGGTTTGTTTTAGTTTGCTGTGTATAGTAAGACCAGCACTATTTTTTTTTTTACCAGCACTATTTTTTAAGGGTTTTATTTTTTGTTATTTGAAAGTACCTCATGCACAGAACATTAGAAGGCACGTTTCTGGTTTATGGCAATAGGAAAAGTAGAATTTAATTTAAAGCCCCCCAGATATGGAAGGTTAATGATGGTGCTATGAGAAAACTAGAATATAGCAATTCCATTTGTTATGCAGATGCCAAGATTATAAAAATTAGCAAGCTAAGAAATGTACATTTGAATACACTTGTTATGAAACCTAACTTCTATAAAGTAGAGGTGATTATAGCATTTGACTACTTTGAGAAGATAAATAAGGAAAGAATGAGAAAGAATTTCTTTCTCAATACAATCAGTCAAATCTCTTGTGTAATAAAAGTTACCACACTGCAGTAGCTTCTCAGTCTTTTTTCCCTCATATTATAGAACTGGAGAGAAAGTGAAAAGATAACACAAATGTTCCAAATGACAGCGTGACTGGAAATAAGCAGCAGTGTGTGCCAACCACTTCCCACTAGAGTGTGGGAGGAAAACAATAAAATTATAATTTTCATTAAAAAGAGGAGTAAGAAAATCAGCCTCACTCCTACTTAATAGCTAGATTGGCACCATGTTTGGATTGTATGTTAGAAAGTCACACATCAGATGAGACAACTTCAGTTTGCAAAGTCAATCCAAGTGTTTGTGCTTGGATTTCAGTTTTTCCAATACCAACATTAGGCTTGTCATCATTTGAGCCTGTTGCCACAAACTCTTAAGTCCAGGTCTAGAGTTCTTCCCCTGCAGTTTCCTCCTCTTCCACATGAGTATGGATAGAGTCAGTGGCAGTTAGCACCAGTGTGTTAGTCAAAGGAGGAAAGCAGCCTCGCACATTTCCCACTGTCTGAGGAAGCCACAGTTGCAAACTCATTGGCACATTTTCTTAGGGTGTTTTAACACTGGATTTGCCTGCTTGGATTATGTGCATTGTCCAAATACACCCCTGTTTGGGCCGGCCTGTGCCATCTGCTTGCTCTCTATGAACAACTCTCAGGTCTTGTTTGTGGGTGACAGTCAATACCACAGCATGGGGTTCCTGTGCCCAAGGACACATGACACGTGATAGCTAGCAATGTCAGCTGCGCAAGCATGCTGGCCAGGTGCCCTGTTTGTGTCCCTTCCTGAGGTCTTCACTGTGAGTATTCACAGTGAAATTTTTTTAGTCTTTTATTTATTTTTTTTTTAGTTTTCAGACAGTCCTTGTGTTTGTTACAATGATTTGTACAATTCTTTTGAGCCTACTTTATATTTTCTGAAAAGAAAAGGAGAAAGGAAGCTTTATTTTTCAAATTGGCAGGGGAGGAGGTGGAAAGAAAAAAACAACAACAACAACAAATTGATTGTAAGTGAGTGGGTGGTTTTGATAAATAGTCTCATGGAGAGTATGGAATAGAGGATCAGGTTTTCCTCACAGACAAAACATTAAGAACACAGATCATCCATTAGATTTTTTTTTAATTTGATGAGGAAAAGAAAATTGGGTGACCAGGCACTTGCCTTCTTTTGGATGAGACCAGCCTGATTGGAAACCTGTCACTAACTTGACTACTCACTTGCGCATTAGTGACAGCAGGTAGAAGTAGACCTGTTGAAGTGGCTTTCCTGACTCACTTGTCTTTGGATAAGTGCCTGTTTACTGTCATGCTCAGTTTTCTCTGAAGTAAAAGGCAGAGTAATCATTCTTAGAGAACTGGAAGTTTTCTCAAACTGTAGCCAGATTGGTAATAGGGGGAAAGGATACCAATAAGCCCAATGACTCTTAGAAGCTACCTAGAATCACAGGGAGGGCACCACGCTTGCTCATTAACCTATAAGGACTCCCTTCCTACTGACAATGTTCCATTGGGAGCTTCTGAGGACCTCTAAGTTATGGCTTTTGCAGGTTGCTAACATTTGTCCTGTGATAGAGCCATCCTGCTCTCCATTGGCCCACAGTTTAACTCCATCTCCCTGTATTGCCAGGATAGAGGATAGCAGACCCTCAGCACCACTGAATAGTACCAGAAGTTGCATTTTCTTTTCTTCCTTTCCTATCTTCCTTCCTTCCTTCTTTCCTTCCTTCCTTCCTTCCTTCCTTTCTCCTTTCATCCCTCCCTCCCATCTTCCATCCCTCCCTTCCACCCTTCTTCTTTCCCTCCCTCGGAAACCTTGGAGAATTCAATTTTATGGCAATGCTATTAATTTTTTAACTTGGGTGATGGTGATAATTTGGGAAGCAGGGAACCAGAAATAGAGTTGATGGTAAGGTATTCTATATGTATATATGTGTACTTGTGATGAATAGATTTTTTTCTTTATTGAGGTAATATTGGTTTATAGCACTTTATATAATTTAGGGGAAAAGCTCTTTGCCCAAGACTTTGGGCCCCTTCCCTCCTATGTACCATTCCCTGCACTCCCTCCCCATAGTAGGATGGTTGACAGTTTCTGTCTACTTCTTATAATAATTGAGGCTGTGGAGCATCTGCTATTCCTTCACATAAAATATTTTCCCATCCCTTAATCCAACCTCATGGACTGAAGACCACCATTCTGAGAGAGGCTGTCCTTGGACGTAACTTCCATCATCTGGCAACTGTTGACAAAGGAACTAGTTTTCTTGCAGGATATACCAAGTCCAAGGTATACACATGCCATCCAATAGAAATTGAATTCAAACCACAGATGTCAACTTAAATGTTCCAGAAGGCACATTAAAATATAAAAAGAAACAGGTGAAATTAATTTTAATAATAGACCTTCTTTAACCCAATATATCCAAAATGTTATCATTTCCACATGTAGTCAACATTAAGAAATCAAATTGTTTTACATTCTTTTCTTTTGTGCTAAGACTTCAAAATCTGGTATGTATCTTAGCCTATAGCATGTCTCACTTTGAATATCTACATTGCAAGTGCCCACCATATGTGGCTGCTGTCTTGATTAGTGTAGCTCAGTACCTGTAAACTAACTATTATAAACAAAGGCATTTCTCTGTTTGCTCTGTGGTTGGGCTACATGCAAATATATATTTGTCAATTAGACACACTTCATAATATGGAAAGAGAAATTAAATGTTGGTCTACCTTTTAGTAGGATGATAACACTTGCAAAAATATTGGAGATGACTGTTTTTGTGACCTTAAAACTGACATTCTGATGACCATGGAGGATAGTCCTTCCTGGAGAGATTTGGAGAAGTGGACAGGCCTGCTGCCGGGCACTTTGAGTTCATTAACTCCAGTAATTGACATAGGCAGAGGTGACTTTTGAGAGGTGAAAGGGGTGGAAAGGGACTACGAGAACCTGAAATAAAAAGCAGAGCAAAAGGTCCCTTGGAATGGGACCCCATGGCTTCTCCCTATTCAAATTTTTAAAGAATAAACATATGCGTGGGTCATTATTAAAAGGAATTCTAAGTGGACAGTTCTATGTAGTTATTCTTTTCCCTTGGGATCCATGATTGGAGTGATGGATTTCTGGGTCCATTTCAAGTTGGCTTTGTTTCTCATTCCCATCAAAAAACAACTAAATTATTTAGAGTTTAGTTGCAAAAGAGCAGGGATAATTTTCTTTGGCCCGAGGACAGTGTTTGTATAATCACTGGACACTCACTCAAACTTGTTGATGCATTCTCATTTTTCTTTACTTGATTTGACCAAAGCAGCTGGTAGAGGGGATGGCAAGCACATGGGGCAGTTTATTTGAAGTTCATTTTCCATCTTTCTTTGTCTTCCCTTTTCCTTAAACTGGCAAGTAAAATGTAACCCTTCTGGAGAACAACAGTTGCAGTAGTGACTACTGTTTCACTCAATGGCTGCTTTATCTTTGTACCACAGTCTTCTCAGGCAAGCTCTAGGGATGCTGGTTTCCTGAGTATTATAGCTTTCTATTCCTGCAAAGTCACCAGGAAGAAATAAGGTCGGTGGTGTGAGTGATGGGAAAGCTGGAACTGAGACATTGTCCATAATAGAGAATTCTTAACATTTCTTAAATATTGTTCTCCACAACTGAAGTTCAGATTTTCTTTTGCATTTGAGTTTTAGGGAACCCCTTGGGAATTGCCCTATGTTGAGCTGGATATTAGTGAAATTAATTCTTTTCATTTAAGAGAAAGGCCCTGGTGGGTTATGTTAATTGCTTCAGGCAAAGAGAACTCCTGGCTATGTTGGAGTTTGTAATAGAAGAATGATAAGTAAAGAGCCAGAAGAGGAAGTGTGGAGGACTGCTTTGTAGGAGTTTCATTGATTTAGCATCTGTAGGGAAAGCTTCTTTAAAAAAAAAAATTTTTTTTTTATTAGTGAACAGGAGAACATTCAAAACTAAGACAGATAGCGGCCAACTGGGAACACTGTGCAGCCTGGAACAGCTTAAGCTGCTGTTCAATCATTTCCCCAAACAGGAAACCACAAAATGTTAGAGATTAAGGTCACTAGATCATTGGGAAAAGAGCATAACTTTGTCTGCAAAGTATTATGATGGATTGTAAATGGGCCAAAATATAGGCATAAATCTCTCGTCTAAAAAATGCAACAACAAAAAAATGCAGACTTCTCACAAAAGCATAGATTGCTTTCCTATTGTATCAAGATACCAAAGCCTCCATCTGCAGCATTTCTGTAATTTTCCTAATAAGTAAAGGCGTAATCAAGGAAAATAAAGAGAGAAGTCTTATGTTCCCTGTCAGTAACATATGTGCTTTGGTTTGGATTTAAAAAAAAAAAAGAAAAAGCCCACACATGATTTATTTTCAGTCTTATGCTTTTTTACTGACAATGAAAATATATCAACATGTACATTTATATACAGTTTTGTCCAAAATCTCTTATTTCAAGTGTTCAGTTGCACAAGAACCATTAAAAGCACGGATGTCTTTTTTTTTTTTTTTTTTTGCCTTTGATTTTCACCCCTTAACTTACTTGAAGTCAAAATCTGAGTTTAGACGACATGGGTCTTTTTTGTTCAGTTTGGTCTGCAGGTATCTAACAAGATTGCTGCAGGTATCTGACAAGATTATCTGCCTGGATAATATTTACCCTTAAGAAACACACACAGTGTAAAATAAGGATTTGTCATCATCTGATTCTGTTTGTTAGCTCTTTACTAGGGAGACATTTTCTTGCTGAGAGCTAAATCCTTGAATAAACTACTGATTTGTGTACATCTAGAACCTGAAATTTGTCATTTGAAATGTTCAAATGACCAGATTTTAGAAAGATTTAAGTGAAACTGATATTTTTCATCCCTCTTTAGAGAACCAAAATATAGACTTGCCTTTCTTCTGACCTTTCACTGTTTTGAAATGCTAAAAATAATCTAGAGCATTAGAAGGCCAGGGGTCACATTTTTTCATTTTTGTGTCCTGGGTGCCTGCCTAGTCCTAGGTTTTCCATAAATATTTGACTTCATATAAATAGAGATTTCTCATGAGCAGATTAAACACACAAACAAACATAAGCAACTACATGTGGTCTACACATGCCCTCTGCTTTCCAACTCAGACAAAGACCATTTCCCTTCCATTTCAGATGGAGGTGAAACTCAGATGCCTGCTGGTCCAGGAAGGAAATGAAATAAATGAAAAGCATTGGGTTGAGACCTATTGATCTTTTTTTTTTCTTTTTTAATCCATGAAAAGACATGGACACAGGGAAGTATTTTTCTCTCTTAAGGATAACAAAGACCTACACATGCAGGTCTCAGGCAAACCACTTAAAATCTGTACTTCATTGTGTAAACTTATATTCAGTATCTCCTTGATAAACAGTAACAAAACCTTGATCATACACTGCTCCTCAAGTTATAGGAGACTTATAGCTTGTATGCTACCTGACCCTCTGGTTCATAGGTATAGTTGTTATATATAAAACTCTGGAATATAGATATGCTACTTCATGAAGGAGGAGGAGATTAAGATTCAGAGTGAGCAGATGGCATATCTAAGGATACTGAGTAAGTACAGATCTGGGGGGCAGAAGAAATGACCTGCATTTGGATCTCAGGATCTGGACTGTAGGAGTCATACTACTTTTTGAGCACCTGCTGTTGTTTTGTCAAATTGACGATCCAATGCAGATGTGTTAGAGTCATAACTCACACATCTTAAATCACAATTCTGATCCACAGAACAATTACTTGGAAATTGTGGGACTATTTGGGAACTCTGTTGAGCTGAGCTATTCAAATGTAGTGAATGGTAGTAATAGCCAGGATTAATTGAACACTTACTTTGTACCTAGGATGCTGACAGCCTTATCTACATTATACTATGTAGTTTTCCCAGTGATCCTCTGTCCCATGTACTTTGCAGATGAGAAAACAGAACTTTTGATAGGTTGAGTAACTTAATTTAAAAAATGACAAGGTCAGCATTCAAATTCAGTCAACTTGTGCTGTTAACTGTAATATTGTCTTTTATTCTGAAAAATCACTTATCTTTTGGGTTGCTCTTTGATGATGGAATTACAAATACAGAATAAACCACCTGGTCAATGTAATTTGTTCACTACTTGAACTCAGGCTTTCAGACAATGTGGAAGAGGTGTTAGAAGTACACAGTTGAACCTCAGGAAGATCTGAACTTGAACTCTCTTGCGAATTGGTTAACTCTCTGCACCTCTGACTCCTTCCACCTAAAATGGGCCAAATACCACCTTCCTTCTATGGGTTTTGTGAAATCATGACATAAAATGTTTAGCACTGTTCTGCATCATAATACAAAGAACAACAGAGTTCTATTATTATTCCTAATTTTTCTTTTAAAGGCTAGACTCTTCATACTTCTCATTCATTTAGATATGGTAAAATGCCTTGCTGTAAAACTGAAAGTTCTTCTAAAAGAGTGATTTATGAATTTATTACTCTAACAAGAAAACATTGTAGAATTACTATACCTAATGTGTGTGAAATTACTAGTGAAAGGCATGTTATTTCAGCTATTTGAATACATAGGGTTCAAGTTTATCCTGGCTGCTTTCCTCCTACTGTGAACCTTTATCTGAAAGAGTGAGATTAACAACCAAGTATTTAACATAAAAAGACCGTCTGTACATTCTAAGGTTAATTTTAGAAGTACCTTTTGAAATCTTTCAGGCCATTTGAGATTATCAGTCTACTTATGAAGAAACCAGAACTAATATTCACTGAACTCCTAACCTCTATGCACATGATCTCATTAATTCTCACTACAACAAGTTGCAGATGCATCTCTATATCTAGAAAAGGGACATACTCATCAAGGTGAAGCAAAGTATCCAGGAGACACCAGTTACTTATTGATGCTGGAGCATTTTTGGCATTAGACTGAGGATGTATACGTTTGAACTTCATTTTTCATTTTCAGCAACAGAAGCCACTCTTGTTTCTTTTGTTTTTGTTTATGAAAATGATTGGAAGACATAAATAGATTGCAGAATTTGTGGAAAAACCAAAGAATTGAAATGAGAAAAGACAGATACCAGGGAATGTTCTGGGGGACCAATAGCCAATCTAGTGGACAGACTGTGTAACCCTGTGTCTCTCTGCCCATGATTCAGATTCCAGGGAAAGCATCTGAGTGATCTCACTTAGCTCATAAGCTCACCCCTTGCACAGAGAACCAGGGCCTAGTCCCCACAGTATCCATTGAGAGAAAGGGAATACAGTGACAAGAAGGGAGTGTGGACACGGGTGAACCTAAGTCGCAGATGATCACTAAATAGCATTCCAAACGGCCTTTAAAGAAGAGGGATTGACACCTACACTGTGAGTATTATATATTGAGATAAACACAGCAAAGTTAAAACAATAGTATTTATTGGGGGGGCATGTTTTAGATTTGCATATTGAGCAGCACAAACTCAAGTATCAGTTCAAAATGTATCATGCTTGGGTCTTTGTTTCAGGGAGTTTTAAAAGGCAAAATGGGAGAGGGATAGGGAAAAAGAATAGAATTGCAAAACGTAGCACTGGTTATAGATTACATCTTACAATTCATTGGCTTTTAGTCAATATGCCTTCATTACCACGGGAAGAATAAACAGGGAAAAAATTAACTTTGCACAATTCGAGAGAAGGGTTAAGTGTAGCAGCTGAAATCTTGTTCTGTCAATCAGTAAATTGTTTTTTTGTCCTTTTTGTAAGTTCGAAGTTCTATAAGACGGGCTCTTGAGCACAAGGTCGAATCAGTTAAGTCAGCTGGTTCTTCCCTTTTTTGCGGTGTTTGTGCAGTTTAAGTATGCCAGGCTCTGCAAGGGCTGGGGTGGAACTGAGATAGCCTCTGTTCTCAATGAGCTGATGCTGTCCCATAGCTGCTTAAACAAACCCTTCCTCCTACAGAAATGTGGCAGCTCTCTCCTGCAGGATCATACCCTCCCCCACACACATGTCCTTGTCCATAGTGCCAAAGTGAGAAATGACAAGAAGTATCACCAATGTCATACAAACAGACCAAAATTGTTTCTGGACTGGAGAGTAAGCTACTTCATACTCAGTCAACTCCATTGCCAGAGTTGGTGGTACTCAACAGTTAGCTGTGGTAGTCAATGAATGCTTGTTGGTTGGAAGGAATGAAGCTCCTTTTTTAAAGAGTTCCTGACAGATTAAAAAGTTCAGGATCAAATTCTGGCACATTGCTGTTTCAGTTTCCTTGCCAATAAGGTGAAGGTGGGGATTGTAACTCATCTTGTGAAGTAGTATATGAATAAAGTCATATGTAATAAAAGTACTTTTGAAAAGTAAATAACATATTAAAATGCTTTGCTCATTTCTGCCTTTTGACAGCAGCAGTAAAAGATGCTTGTAATTCAAATCATCAAATGTCATCTCTTGTAAATATTTGGATATTTGGATATACTTGGATGCGTTTTTAAGGTCATCTATGAAGGAAAAGTGCATTATTTAGTTAGATGACATGAATAAGTGAGTGAAGAATATTTGAGTTAGTACAAATTATTCCTTAATATAGATATGTCTTTTACCTGAGGTGACCAAATTCTTATTGTTGTGTCATTATTTACTCACAATTGACCATACTTACCAAATTTATGAAAAAAAAAGAAAAAGAAAAAATACACAACTTAGAAAATAGTCAAGTTTAGATTTACCCATATTTAGAAAACCTTTACTAGTATCTTGATATATTCTTTTTCTAGTTTAAACTGCTTTTAAAATGTAATAGTTATAGAGATCAAACAAGTAGTATAATAATTTTTCTTTGAATTTTCTAATAAGTATTTTTTCATGTCTTTGCATCATAACCTGTTTTAAGAAGCTAACCTATCAGATCCCTAAGTAGAAAATAAGACATAGGAAAATTCTTTAAAAGCACCTTTGCTCCTTGGAACTCACTGCTGGTCAAACAAAGGAAACTGAATTTTTAGGGGTGCTGTGTGGTGTGTCTCTAGAAATCAATTCCAACAAATCCTGACCTTATACTGCATTTTGTTGAAGTTGATACAGAAAAGAATAGTTTAACTAAAAGCACCATTCATTTCTCTTGCCTCTATTCCTCTAGACCTTGTTGCTTAAAATACCAGCAAGCCTCAGGGGAAGGTTTGCCCCAGACTGGCCCAGTTTTAGCACTGAAAATCTGCATCCTGGGAAACTCCTCAGTCCAGGGCAAGCCAGGACAGCTGGTCACCCTACCGGAAAGACATGGGTGGATGTGCACAGAGCCTGCAGACCTGCAGATGTCAGGGCTTACATCTGTTCTGGAATTTCTCTATAAGAATGTGGCCAATCTGTGCCCTTGGGCTTCGCTACCAACCGCCTCTGCAATACCTACTTGGCTTGTTAGCTCACTGTCACTCGATCCTGAGATATATTGCCTACTCACCCAGCCCTAAAGACACCCAACTGGGATATTCCTGTGGGGGCAGATGAGACTAAATATGACATTTGGATAAAAGTAAATACTCTGGGATTCTTGTTTTTTAATCCTGGCAGCTTCAAATTTACTTCACTTGATCATTAATCTGATTTCTTTTTTGTAGTTTTTTTTTGCATTTGTCTTATGTGCTCTTTAAAAACTAAAAATGTTTCTCTTGCTTTGCAAAGGATTTCCATATGCCCCTAAGAGAAGTTCTTTTGTACACCACAAGCTCCAAATTGTGCAGTTTAACTGTTCACTGCCCCAGTGAGAATTAGTGCTCATTTCTGATGAATCTTGAATTATAAGAAAAACAGTTCAGAAATGGCCTTCATTTCAGTTAAGTTCAACAGTTACATACTCTTATGCTGTGCAGATAAGCCTGCTTTTGTTGTAGACTGTGCATTTACTCTACTCCTGAAAGGTGGGAAAACAAATCAATTTCAAAATATACTGATAGTAGTAGGGTAACTTTGAGAGACACTCAGACCCAAATAGCCACGAAGAGAAAATGACCAGATATACTTGTGTATATGCTAGTTAATCAGCATTTTTCATTGAATTCCAGAAAAGGAACAACTTTGTAGGTGATTATCTTTGTTCATCAGCTATAATCAGGCCTGCCTAGAATAGTGAAGTAGTTAAACCTTGTTTGCTGGGACAGATCATATATAATTGTTTCCGTGCTGTTGGCAAAACAGCTGTAGGAGTTTTGCATGGACCATGAGTACTCAAGGCTACCTTTGAGGTGATTTCTTTGTATAAACAATGCAAATTTTTACTGCTGTAGTTGGTTTGAGATTTTAAAAGAGGCTTTAAATCGATCAGGACTTTCCCTTTGGGTTTTCTTAGGAGCTCGGAGGTGGTGATGGTGACTGAAAAACATGAAAGGTCTCATGCTCCTGCACTAGAGGCCCAGGACTCTTTCATCTGGGGTTGAATAGCAGCTGACCGCTGTTTAGGATTTGTAGTGTGTAAAAGTCCTGGGCTTTTTAATTATCTGGAAGTCTTTTAAGAAGCCTCTACCAGGAAAGCGGTGATGGAAACATATGCAGTGAAATATTTTATATCCAATTTGAGTATTTAACCAAAGGCCTTCACTTGTGCCAAACCAGAACCTCCAAATAGATCAAAGGTAGCATGGAAATTGAGAAAAACCTCTTCATTGAGGGCAGAGTGACAATGCCTTAGGAGAATCCATATCATGATTGTTGCTAAAAAGAAATAGTAGTAAAAATGTAGAAAATAAAGGAGAAAATTATTTCAGATGTGTACCTCTTAAGCTAATCAACTGTGCCTCATTCATAGATATGAATTTGCATATCTATATTATGCATTCATAATTTTGATAGATATTTGATTTGTAACTTTCATACTTAACTATATGTTAGCATATATGTGATGTTAATCGTATAATTATGTTATATGACCTATAATTATCTGGTTAACATATAATAACTTATAATAACATTATACATTAACCATAACATTATATGGTAAGCACTATTCAGATTGCTTCTGGTTTAAACATTTTATTTTTATTAAGTGCATTCTTTTTTATTGAGGTAATGTTGTTTTACAACATTGTATATGTGTTTTAGGGGTGGAGGCTCACACTTTCTCAGATGTATGTTACCATACCACACCTACCACCAAGACATTCACAGTCCATCATAGTCCATTGGGTTCTCCTACTCTGCCATTGTACCCATCCCACTCTCCTCCCCTTCTGGTATTCTTCACACTACAATCAGGTTTCTAAGATTTGTTTTAGTTTAATTTTGTTTTGCTATATTCTACATATGGTGAAATCATGAGCATTTATCATTCTCTTTTTGACTTACTTTGCTTAGCATAATCTTCTCCAGTTCCATCTACAATGTTTAGACTGTTAGGATTTCATCCTTTTTTATAGCAGAGTAGTATCCCATTGTGCCTACATATCACATCTCTATCCACTCATCTATAGTTCGATTGTTTATGTAACTTGGAAACATAGCTTCAGATTAGTCTTTTTGTATTCTTCACACAGATACCTAGAAGCGGAATTCCCGAATTTTAGGTGGATCAATTTTTGAGAAGTCTTAACTGTCCATAGGGGCTGGACCAGTTCCCACCAATAGTGCATCAGAGTTCTGTTTTCCCACCAATAGTGCATCAGAGTTGTTTTCTCCACATTCCCAACAACACTTAATTCTGATCTTTTTGATATGAGCCATTCTTAAGGGTGTGAGGTGGTGTCTCGTGATTTTGATTTGCATTCCCCTGATGATGTGATGATGAATACTTGTTCATTGTCTGTTGGCCATCTGTATGTCTTCTTTGAAGAAGTACCTATTTAGCTCTTCTGCCAATTTTTGATTGGGTTATTTGTTTTCTTTTTGCTGAGTTCTATGAGTTTTTTTGTAGATCTTTGCTATTAATCCCTTGCAGAGAAAATAATGTGTAAATATTTTCTCCAATTCCATAGGGCATCTTTTTGTTTTAAAGCTACTTTCTATTGCTGTGCAGAAAATTTTTGGTTTAGTGTAGTGCCATCTGTTTATTTTTGACTTTGTTTCCCTTACTTTGGGAGTTGAATTCTCCTTTTAGGAGGCACTAAAGCCAATGACTCATAGTATTTGCTTGTTTTCTTCTATGTATTTTGTAGTTTCGCATCTTCTATCCCAATCTTTGATCATTTTGAGTTAATTTTTGTGTACAGTGTGAAACTGTGGTATCATTTCATTCTTTACATGTGTCCATCTAGTTTTCCCAGCATAACTTGTTAAGGAGACCATCCTTTCTCCATTGTGTACCCTTCTACTCCTTAATTGTAAATTAATTGTCCATGTAAGTGTAGGTTTATTTCTAAGCTTTCAATTTTGTTTTCCTTTATATCTGTTTATTTTAATACCATATAGTTTTGCTAATCAAACATTTAGTGATTTTGTAATATTTTGCTAATCAAATATTTAGTGATTTTGGTTTCCTGCACCACTGTTGATTGAACTATTCACTCACTAATGATGGAACTTTTAGATTATATTCAAGTTTTTCCACACATTCAAGATTCATTCAAGTTATATATATATAATTTCTTTGGGCTTATTGTCACAATTTATTTCACAATTTTTTCTAGTCGTTTCATAACTCAGGCATTATCTCAAGTCGTTGCAATACAAATTGAAAAATTGTTTTGGAAGAAAAGAGTTAACCTAGAATTGTTTCTTCATTAATATCCATCAAATTAAAAAAAGAATAAAACGTTTTCTAGGAAGAAAGGATGTTCTCCACTGTTCACAAATGACATCATATTTAAGAAAAATTTATCTTGGAAGACATGGGAGACATAGGTTCCTCTTAGTGATGAATCTGGAGCACCTGCATCTGTCTGTGCTGCAAGGTCTTATAGTTTCCACTGAAATCTATGTAGGAAGGGAGAGCATGGATTAGCAACACTGAGAGGATCCTCAGCTTGCCAGCTGCCACAGTGGCTAAAAGTAAAGTTAATGAAATGCAAGGTTCATGAAAATCCTAGTGTGTAATATTCTTTAGTTCCACTACAATATAGTCACAGTCTTTAGCATAGTCTCACATCCAAGTAAAACCTGTATCACTGGATAACACAGCAGAATGCTTTGGGAGATTTTTGCAGAGTCCTATGAAAAATCAAACTTTTGGAAGCATGCAGTGATTTAAGTTTAATTTAGAGTGTTGCTATTTGTAGCTATCCGGAAGAAAATGAGCCCACTGATCTGCTGGGCTGTATTAGAGAAATGCATGATCACTGGGCATGTTTTAGAAAAACTCTTTCTCTCATGCTATCTGCAACTACATACATTCATCTGTTTTCCTGCTTTACCAGCTGAATTCTGGATTGACCATTTCATTTCAGGTTCTGATCTACAATGGCCAACTGGACATCATCGTTGCAGCACCCCTGACAGAGCTCTCCTTGTTGGCTATGAACTGGAGAGGTGCCCAGGAATATAGGACAGTGGCAAGAAAAGTTTGGAAGATCTTTAAATCTGATAATGAAGTGGCTGGTTATGTGCGGCAAGTGGATGACTTCTGTCAGGTATGAAAGTGCTTGGGGACATGCAGGTAATGGGAACTGGAAAAGCATGTAAAACTCATCCCTGATTACCAATAAGGCATGACTGATCTTCAGCAAAGTCATACAACAACCAAAATATGTCTTTTGTGAGGTGTGAGCTGAGCTCAGATCAAAGTACACAAGACTTACTATAAAAACAGACAAAGGTTTAGGTAATGTTTGAGAGGTGGTGTGACAGTTACAAAGGCAATACTTAGGCAAAAAAAAAAAGATCATTAATGAGAAAATCAGTATTCTGAGGAACAAAAGGGACTTGCACAAGTTATATGAGGAAGATTCAATGTGTTTTCCACTCATGCGTCTAGACTCATAACTACTACTACTTGCTTGGTTTTATCACCTCTTGGCCTCTGAATCAGCTATGATTTTATAAGATCAGGGCCATATCAGGATCAGTTTGCTGACCTTCCCCTCACTTTGCAAGCCTAGTCTCTTTGTGGCAGGCAGGTAACAGCCTCCCAGAGTACCTTTCTCCAAGTACCTGGAACTTGTGTATATTTTGTATCATGAAGAAAGGCATGAAGCCCACATATGGGAAAAAATTTGCTGAACATCTGAGCTAGGTTATTCTAGACTTGCAATCTAATACACATGGGCCCAATATAATCACATAGGTCCTTATAAGTGAATGAGGGAGTCAGATTAATCCAAATAAGAGAGTAATTTGGATATGCTGCACTACTGGCTTCCAAGGTAGAAAAAGGGACCACATGTCAAGGAATGCAGGCAGCCTCTGGAAGCCAAAACAGACAAGGAAATAGATGCTCATCTCTGGTCTCTGTGGAATGAACAGTGTCTTATCAACATCTTGATTTCACCTAGTGAGAACATTTCAAACTTCTGACCTCTAAAATTTTAGGAATAGAAAATTTTTATTTTAATACACAAAATTTGTGATAATTTGTTATAGCAAAAATGTAAATTAGTACACCCTGCATAACCTGACTACCTATATGTATTTTCAGTACATATAAAGGGATGTGTCTTGTATTTTGTCCTGCTTTCTTGGATTTTCTTAATAGGAAGTTTGACAAGTATCTCTGCCAGTCTGGAGCATATTTTCAAAATTACAGTATAGATTCTTAACTTATCTTTAGGTAATATTCTATTGAAATAATTTGTTAACTCTATTAACAGTTCCTTTCTCTGGTCAATTAAGGTTGTTTGCTTTTGTTATCATTAAAATTATTACTAACCTAATTCCACAAAAAATACCTTGTACATCAGTAATACTACTTGTGTCCATCAGATAATTAAATCAATTCGAAAAGATATACTATGATTTTTCATGTACAAAATAAGAAAAAGAACATAAATAAAATAATTAAAAAATAGGAATTATAAGAGTTGTAGATTTATCTATTTGAATTTATATTTACTAATGATGGACAGAAAATGAAAGTCTTTGTTTCATGAGCATTAAACATGTGCCAGACTTTTTTGGGTATCATTGCAACACCCTTGCAAATGATATTGTTTTATTTTTACTTTACACAAGAGGAAATAGACTGGGAACATAAACAATTTACTATCATCCAATGGTTGGGTTAAAATTTGAACTTTATTCCATTTATTTCTACAGGCTGTTTGTCTGTGTTTACCATACTGCCTCTGACATCTAATTACCAATGAGGTAGGGAATAGAAGAGAGACACTCAGGAGAAAATTTGTTTAATTAATTTTTTCATGTGTTAGAAAAATATTGGTTAGGCATTCCTTAGGTGCAATATAAAAGATATTTTTATCAAGACTCAAAGTTTCTAAATACACCTCCAGTGATATACTAGAATGCAGTGATACTTTGCTTATGGCTAGAATTAAAGATACTAGTTTAGTAATAAGATGCCTATTTCTTTTATATCGGACTGCATCCTCCCATCCACTGGTTGCTACAAGATCAGCATACCTAATATAAATTCTCTTCTATCAAGGAGTTTCAGCTCAAAGAGGAAAGACATAAAGGCAGAATATGAAGATATACATTATTCATTAAGATAATACTGGAAAGTAAAGCTAGATGATGTGAAAGAATGTTCGTCGTGGCTGGTACAGGGACTACTGGGAGTGGTGGATCCAGGAGCTGCTCTGAAGAGGATTTGGAGCAGTTCCATGTGCAGCTGTGAGCCAGAGCTTGTGTGCAGAGAATTCTGCCAAGGGCAGAAGCAAGATGGTGTGTTTGAGGAAGGGAGGACACTGTGCCTGTGCTATGCTTCAGAAAAGGAAAGAGGAGATGAAGCTAGAGAATTGTCTGTGGTCTAATCATGTGGGACCTTGTGGGTCAGGGTACAGTTTGGACTTGGAAAGCTAACTGCATCCCAATGTACACACACACACACACACACACACACACACACACACGGACACATTCCATTTTCCAGAACTTCATTAAATCTCAGCCAGCAGACAGACCTTTGATCTAGAAATCTTGATGTCTTGTTCTCTGATTCAGGGTCCCTTCCAGGTCATATTTGGAATATATATATGGGACTTAAATAACATATATATATATATATATATATGTTTATCTTCTTTTCTTTAGTTTCATGACATTCAACATGCAAACAAATACTTAAGTGGGATCTTTTATCCTACTAGAAAAGGTTAGTTTGTTGACATTATTTTATTGTTGCAGAAAATTTTTGCTTCAACCTCTGATTAGATTAGGAATTATAATAATTACTAAGCCAAGCTATGTAATATTTGATTATATATGCATTTGTGTGTGTTTTCACAAATGTGCACAATTGTAATATATGTAGAATCTGTATAATGGTTAAAGGTTTGAGTAGTCAGTCAGGAAGCATAGGTTAATATTCTGACTCTTCTGCTTAATAGCTATGTGACTTTGGACAAGTTTCTCACATGCCTATGCCCTAATTTCTTCACCTCATAAAAATATAAAACATAAAGAAAAACAATTATAGTAATAATACCTATCTTCTATGGACTGAATTGAGTCTTTCCAAACTCTAAAATATTAGAGTCCCTAGCCCACAGTATGGCAGTATTTGGAGATAGGACCTATAAGGAGGTAATTAGGGTTAGGTGAGGTCATAAGGGCTGGACCCTGGTTCTATGGAATTAGTGCCCTTGTAATAAACATGAGGGTACTCCTTTATTCTCACTTGTTCTCAATCTCTCCGCACTCTCACAAACTCCCCCACCCTTCCTCCCTCTCTAAAATAATAAAAAAGGCAGCCATCTGCAAGACAAAAAGAAAACTTCACCTGAAACCAAATCCACCAGCACCTTGTTTCCAGATCCTGAGAAGTAAATGTCTGTTGTTTAAGAACAGCATTTGATGGTACCCCTTAGGACTGTTGGAGGGATTCACTAAGCTCAAAAGCATAGAATAGTGCCTGCATTGCAGTGTTTGCTATGATCATTGTTATTATTAGTACCCTGGCTCACTCACAAACATATATGTAAAAAAAGGAAACTTATAAATGGTAAAATTTAAGATCAAAGGACATGCTTGATTCAAAATCTGCCTAGTGCACAAAGATGGAATATTAATATTTAGGCCATCAAGGGCAAACATGAATCAAGCTGCTGGGGGGAAATGGACACAATATGCATATCCTGTCTGCTGCATGACTTAAGGATAAGAACTTGCCATGGATACTCAGTAAATCCTCTAGTACTTGGTGGCTGCCTCTTCCACCTGTTATTTAAGTCCCATGGACCAACCTGTGAAACATCCCAGTGCCTGCCATAACACATGTGTCTTGCTCAACTCTGCATGTAAGCGTCCAGTTTGGGAGGCCAGATTGTGGCTGCAGGGCAGTGCTGCTGCAGAGATGAGAAAAGGGATTGGTTGCTACTCAGAAACTCGTGGCAAATATCACACTCAGCCCACTAACTCTTCTTATGAATGCAAAACACATTTAAAGATGAAATGGCACTCCTCTGGCTGCCAAAAAATGGGTAACAAAAGAAGCAAGGCCCACATATGTTTGTGATAGGGAGTGTTTTACCACGCAGTAAGGGATCTGCATTTTATGTAGGTGATTTAAAAATGCTGGCAGAGCTCCTTCCTTCTCGTGCCTTGGCCTATGGTTGGAGGTGGTGTGTGGAAAGGAGGATGAAGGAGAGAAAAGAGCTCCGGTGGTGTTAACAAAGGCATTCTCTGTGAGGCCTGAATTGAGAAAACTGTCTAAATGTCAAGTGTCTGATAATATGAAAAAAACGGACCTTCACCGTGGACTTTCCTTTTAGCACTAGACACACAAAACAGAAGCATGTCTATGCGTCTGCCAAAAAAGAAACCTCACTCTGTGCCAAACTCCACAGCTCTTAATTTAAAAATCGAAACCAAAGTAGACTTGTCTCTGGATGGTTACCTAAAATGTCCACTTAAAGAAATGACAGCTCTCCCTGGGGAACAACAGGGCACCATGAGAGGGAGCAATGCCTCCATGTTTTCCTGACAGGCTGCCCAGGAAAACCAAAGGCAGCTCCAACCAACTGCTTAGGAGGCTGCCCCTCATAGGATGTGGCCAGCAGCAGACCTCAGTACCTGCAGCATTATGAGAATCAGATGCTGACTTAGTCTGTCATCTGGGTATGGACTTTCTTGAGTCCCAGTTTGCTCATCTGTGAAATACAAGGTTTGGATTGAATTATCTCTAATATATCAGCTAAAAAAGATCTGCAGCATCTATGTTTCATTACTAGGGGACACAGTAAGCAAGACTGTCTGTGGCCTTCATTGGCTAGAGATACAGATATATACACACACCTATCAGGGAGGGGTGTGTGTGCATGTGTATGTGTGTGTATGTGTGTGTGTGCATGCACATGTGCACGCACATCTGCTGGTATTGACTTAATAGTGTGTTTCTAATATTGTTACCACATAGATTAGAAGGCTAATCCTTTTTGTCCTTAGCTGTGACAAGCCATGGCCATCACTGTCAAGGTCACCCTGCTGCTCCTTTTGGAGCGCTCTTTTCACTGTCATAGTTGCTGTTCATGATCTTTGTCAGTGTTGTCATTGTTTTTGAAATGCAGACATTATTCTTCTATCACTGAATCGTCATTCCAGCCCCAAAAGACTTTGTCTGCATGTTTAGGAATATAAAATTTTAATCAGATTAATAGCTACACTGATGAATTTCTTGACGAACATTTTTCTTAGAATAAGTTTCATCATGAAGTTCAATTTTCTGATGCAAGCATTGAAACCATTTCAAGTTCCTCTATATGTCAGTGAAAATATTTTTGAGACTAATAATATTCCATGTAAATGTCAAAAAAAATTGTGGTTGCTGCTCAGTTTTCATTCTTTTCAAGTCTTACTAATTTTTCTTTCGTGGTAAAATACACATAACAGAAAATATAGTTGTGCATAATTTCCAACAAGTTGATTTTTCCTGATTGCATTGCTATTTCAATATTTTTATAATAACAATTCAGACTATCCGATAACTACAAAATAGAATATGTCAGGTAGGTAGCATTTTTATGGCCATATAATACTTAGGTCTCACTTTCCAGGTGGGGGTACTGAAGCCCACAGGTTAAGTGTCCCAATTCTTGGTGCACTTCATGTTAGAGCCAAGCTGGGCCTCCTGGCCTGCAGCATGGTTGTTCTCTATTTCACAAGCATACGCCCCTGGAACTAGGGGTGGATTGGTAGCGGTATGTGACACAGTTAAACTTGGGACCTTATAGTATCTCCCACAGTTAAAATAGGCCTGGGGAAGAATGGTCTTGACTCTGGACAGCATCCATGTGCCCACTCCCACAGACCAACAGGATCCAGAATTTTATAAAGGACCTAGCGCTTAGTAGGTTGTGCAGCCAGGTCAGTCCAGCATTAAAATGCTAGGGCTCCATCTGGGAACTTCTACTCATGAAAGCACAGGTGCTGCAGTTAGCTAGAGTGAGTGGAGAGAACGTGATGAGTAGAGTCTCAGAGTGAGAGCACACAGTGCCAGGCATGGGCAGGGTCCATTGTCCATTTGGCCTGGAGTCTGGAAAATAGAAACTGGGAGAAAAACCAAAGAGGGGCTTTGTTGGCCTCCATGGTAAAGGGGTGCACCTTTCATTGTTTATTACTGGGAAACCTTGGAGGTGTTTTTCCCCAATTTTTTATGTACAGAGTATACATATAAAATACACATAACACAAAATTCCCCATCTTAATCATTTTGTGATGGGTATATGAGAGTTATTATTCTATTCCAAATGCTGTGCAATCATCAGCACCACCCATCTCAGCTCTTCAGCTTATAAAACTAAAAATATCACCATTAAATAATAATGCCCCTTCTGCCCTCTTTCAAACCCCTGTCAACCCCTGTCTTTGTTTCTGTCTCTGAATTTGACTATGCCTCATATAGTCTATAAGTGGAGACTGAATAGTGTTTATCTTCATAAAAAGTCATTTTGAAGCATATTTTCAAAGGTGTTCTTTGGGAACATGAAAATGTTAGCAATAGGATGGAGTCTGGGTGTAGAAAAAGCAGAGAAGGGGCATTCTTGGACACATGAAGTCATGTTAGGAATTTTTTAGAAGTTTCTTGACTCATCTTCTTAACACTTGTTTATAAACTCCTGCAATGCAGAGAGTCTGGGGATACGAGATACGTTTGGAAAGTCCAATTGTGAGAACTGGTTTCTGTGTGAAAGAGGGCATTCACTCTGTTGGAACACCAACTTAAAAGCTAAATATCCATACAGGTCCTGCTGATGTGACACTGGGAGCCCCCAAGATAGCAACAGTAATCACCTGTGATGCCCTAAAAAACAAGCCAAGAGCCATATCTTATACCTTGGCCCTGACCTGGGTTCAGCTCCTGTGGTCCTCAAGCTTATTGTCTGCCTTATTCTCCTCAGAGATTTCCCTCTAATGTTCTGATTTCCAGCAGATGGTAGGCCGTCAGCTAGAGGTCACATCCAGAGAAATCTAAAAGAAGGAATACCACCCCCAAAGCTTGACTGTCCTGGGAAGTCATGACCAATAGAAGGGTCTGGTTCAAAGAAAGGAAGGTGGATTTGGAGACAAATGAACCTGGCTTGAATTCCCATTTTGCCACTAACTGTAAACCCTGAGTGGGAACATTACTTGGTAAGGTCTTAGGTAGACCAAAAGAGATGCTAACAATGCTATTAAGTCTTTAGCATTGCCAGCCAGTCTGAGCTCTGTGGTCTACCACACACTTTTTTATGTAGAATGTTATAGAATCCTAGTAGCTTCCCTATAAATTATGTGATGAATTATGAGGAAACAGAAACTTCACATAAGAAACCTGCATAAGGCTTTGAATTTGACAAGTCACATCTCCATCTTTCCATTGCCCACAGTGGCTTCGGGATTGTGAGGGCCATGACATGGACAGGGAGGAGCTGAATCTGTGTTCCAGGTCTGCCCTTAAAGTGTGCATATGGTAGCATTGGTGGAAAAGATGGGGGTGAAATGTTGGATGTGAAAGTCCAAATGGAAGGGAAGAGGAGTGTACATGGAGGCTTATGGGGAACACCTGGTTTGCACATGGAAGGCAGTAACAGCCCCGATTTTCTAATTACACTTTTTTAAAACTAATGCTAAATCTATTTGATTTCTTTGATGATGCAAATTGAAAGATGAATAAAATAACCATTTTCCTTTGAGCAGAAGGGAAAATCTAGCTAGGGATTGGAAATCTATGTGGATAATCCACAGAGGGATTGAGAGAGCTGGCCACCTTCCTTTGGTGGACTTCCTGCTGACAATTCATTCCTTTTTTTTTTTTTTGGAGAATTTTCAATAGCTGAGGGAACATTATGAGATGTTTCCGAAAGAACTAACAGTTCTAGAAAGGTCTTCACCAAGACTTTTATTGTACTGACAAAATCAGAGTACACAAAGAACAATAAATGTGATTTTTGTATTTGATTCATCGAGAGGGTGTGAGGAGTTAAAATAATATTTAACGGAGGAAAGTAATTTTTAAACAGATTTGAGACAAATAGTTACCAAATGTAATTCCCTGGAAAATTTCTTCTGGCTTTGTTACAGAGATTGTTAAACCGAATCTTCATCTCTTTCCCAATTATATTTCTTCTACAAAGAAGAGTGTCCTGATTCATGGGTTCATTGTCTCCATCTTTTGCACTTTGGAAGAGTCCTTCTGCCATTTATGGACAGAAAACCAGAAGAAAACAATCAAACTGTATCTTTCAGCCTCCCCCCCCCCCACACACACACCCAGTAATAAGACTTGATGTTGTGAGAGAGTTCACGGCGATCACAGGTTGGGTTCTTTAGAAGCAGGCATTGAGGTAAAGTCTGCGATGTAAGATGTTTGCTATGAATTGACATCTGTGAATGGAATGAGAAGGAAGCTGAACTGGCAGAGCAGGAAATCAAATGGTGATTCAAGCCTGACAGACTTTGGTCAACCTGTTAGGAAGCTCCAGAGACAGGAATATTTTCCATCAGGATATGCAAATGAAGCTATGATGACACCTTTTTCCTCTCTCAATCACCAAAAATGAGCAGACTCAGGAAAAGCATCATCTTGGTAAAGGCTACCCGCTGCAGGGGAGGCCGACCATGCAAGAGCTGACAGCTGGAAATTGTCTGCTGACTGAATCTTCCATGGCTGGATACCAAGTCTCTCTGATGATGGGGAATCTGGTGGGCATGGCAATATCTAGTACACAGGCCACCCAGTTGCAAACTGCCATGATTGAAGTGGAGGTTTGCCTAAGAACACATGGGCTATTAATTGATCTGCCTTTGTTTATATAATGTAAGAGTTTGCCTGAGTTCTCTGTAATCATGCTTCCCATCTGCATTAGAGAAATTAATTCAGTCTTGATTTTCAGTTCATATCAAGATTCCAAGGTAGGAACCACGATCTATTCAAAAAGGATTAAAGAATTGTCAAAAAGTATTTCCCCCCTTTTTGGTTATTTATTGTGGAATAACATATCATTCCAAATGTAATGGCTTAACACAAGTTGTTATTTCTCATCATTGTGTAGCAGAATGGACTCAGCTAGGTGGTTCTTCTGATTCCCACAGGGTGGTCTGAGA
Organism: Uropsilus gracilis; assembly: GCA_004024945.1. Taxonomy (NCBI): domain Eukaryota; kingdom Metazoa; phylum Chordata; class Mammalia; order Eulipotyphla; family Talpidae; genus Uropsilus; species Uropsilus gracilis. Next base: position 15,192 of record PVHY01006581.1, on the reverse strand, counting down.
CCACACTGTTGCATGCTTAACTAGACAATAATGGTAACCTTCTTTGCTCCTAGTCCATCTCCATTTGGCCTCTGACTATGTAGTAACCTGTAAGACAGCTAACTTCCTAAATTTAGGGGAGAAGATAGCAGTCTTTTAAAGGCCAGAATATCATTTTCTTTGCATACCTGTCAAAGCAAATCACAGAGCTCTTCCCTCTTGATGGTAGGAATAGCAAAGAGTTTGGGACCATCTTTTAAGCTACTATATTATCCTAACCAGTGTACCCCAATCCTAGTAAGAGTAGCCTGCCAGGCCCTATCTCTAGAGAGTCTAATTTTATTATTCTAAAGTAGGACCTGAGCATCAATACCTAAACTGACTTGGGGGAAGCCTAAACTCTGATGTCTTTTGTTCCTCTGCAATACTGAAATGCCCTCCATCTTGCAAGAATCCAGTAAAGCTTATGTTTGAATAAAACTTCCTTTCTAATGCCTAAAGTATGCTCCAAATTCTGACCTATTTTACTTACTAATAGGTCAACCAGAAATCTGAGGACATACTTTTACTCTCAACAAACCATCTATTGATCTGCAGCATCATGTTTAGAAAAGTGTCCTCTAATCAACAGTTTGTCTACTGATGTGGCTCCATGGCTATGAAATTCTCAGCCAAAACCTTAAGCTACATTTTAGACCTCAGTCCCTGGCATGCATTGTAGGTTTACAAGTGGTCTTTGTTCTCTCCAAACACTGATAGACCATTGGTAATTTAGACTCGTAGAAAAGGTCTTTTATTTATTCCAAACATTAGCTTCCTTTTCACAGCAGAGTTTTGACCTACTCTGAAATGATGTGGTCTTCTGTGCAACGTCCTTAGATAGCAGTGCGTCTTTGTTACTTCCCAACAAAAAAGACAGTGGAAATAAGGTCTACTGTAAACATCAGCCAGAATGGTACTCAGCAGAGATGTCTGCCAGTCACATTTGATTTGTTTTTGGATATTAATTACTGCTCAAATAGTATAATAAATTGATCCAATTCCAAAAATAAAAAGTGCAGCGTTTTGGAGTGTGGAGTCTTATCACAAGAAAACTGAGAATTTTCATTAACAAAAAATTGGGGACTATCAGTCCACTACACTTTCTTAAACCAATATGTCTCAATCTGTGCGAATATTGATTCCCAGGCCCTATTTTCACTTACTCTGACTTTATTGGTCTGGAGTAGGACCTGAACATCAGCATTTAGGTTTTTCAGCTGGTTTGGGAGCACTCTAAACTAGGATCATTAAATAATTTAACAAACTTTGTTGTGAAGAACATTTATTAAATAAGTTTATTTAAAAAGAGCTCTTAACCTGTGGCAAGGGGTCAGTGGTTAGAATTCAAGCATCCAGTGAACTCAGACCCTCTAACTGAAACAGCATTTCCTTCTATTATGAATGGTGAAGCCCGCATTTCCTTCCATTATGAATGAAGACAACAAACCATGGCAGCGCAGGCAGTATCTCAGACTCTGTCCCCAGCAGAACATATACACATGGTGTTGCCAGTAGCTTGAAATAGCTTTTATCATTATTTAAAATCAGTTATCAGATCCATTGATGGCTCTGATTGAATGTATTCTTATGTATGTTCAAATATTCCTTTTACTACCCATTTATTTTTTGCAATTTTATTATTTCCATGTAATGGATTCATTTATAATCTAAATACATGTGTGTGTGCATGTGCGTTTGTGTATCTGGTATTTAAAAGCATTGTTTTGAGAGGTGTCTATAGGCTGCACTAACCACAAAGGTCAGTGGTACAAAGAAAGACTAAGGAGCCATGCATTAGACTGTTTGAATTGTTGAAAACAATGTATAGGCCACCCACACACATACCCTTACCAAACTAAACATCGGCCATCTTTGATGATCTTAGTTGGGAAGTTATGCATTTTGTTAACAAGTAGGCTGGTTTTCATTGGTATTTTATTACTTAGCAATTCTAACTACTTCCATTATTCACTGTTACTCAAGTGACATGATAGTAATGGGATTTAAAAAATGGATGCTGTGTCAGAGCTGGATTAGCAAGCATTTAGTAGCTGTGTGACCTTAGACAAGTTACTTAATCTCTCCAAGAGGTGCCTCCTCTACAAGGTGCAGATAATATTAATATTTGCCTCTCTCACAAGAGGATTAATTATTAGAATTAATCAACATAATATATATCACTTGAAGCCCATTCTGGTACCTAGAAAGCATATAATAAACACACGCTCTTATTGCTTATACTGATCTCTAGTAGGATTAATTCATTCTCACAGGGCAAGAAGATGCAACCCTTCTACCCCAAGGCTAGTAGTGTCCTTTAGAGCTATTATATCTCATGGTAACCTCATAACAGTAAATAAAAGTGGCTAAATTGAATAACAAGATGTTTCTAAAACATTAAATCTCTTCCCAGTCTAATAATAATCTCAAATATCCCCGTTGACAATAAATGAAACATCCAACCTTTTTCTTCTATTCATACCGAGCTTTCTGGAAATGGGAAAGAAGGAAAATATAGACTGAGAGAGTAGAACACAAACTAGCAAACAAAAGACTGGACTATTTGACAATGTCCTGCTCTTCTATTATCAGGCATGGGCATGTGGTTATTTTTTCCTTAATATTTATTTCTGTGTGTGTGCAGCAACTGGAGTCCCAAGGTTTAGAGTCTGGCATCAGCTCTGTCTTCTTGGATCTGTCTGCCAAAGGGGAACTTCCCACTTTTGCCTTTGTTTCCATTCAATTGCTTCTCCATATCCTCCACACTCTTTTTAGAAATCAAGTCCATGTTACCAAGTCTGTGCTGCACAGAAGGAAAAAAGAGAGACAGCGAATATGCTACATTTTTTTAAGATCCATTTCTGTGATTTTGGTAGAGGTTTTTTCTGATTGTTTTCTTCAGTTGGATTTATGGTAGCCAAGCTCAGAACAAAATATCTAAAAAGAAATATGCATCTACATCTCCAGAGCAGCTCAAGACATGACCTGTTCACTTTGCCCTTTTTCTGTGTGAGGATGCTGGAGACTTCTCACTCCAACTCACCCATAGTAGCTCCCTAATATGAAACAATAAAACAGATTTCAACACATGCCTGGGATTTGCAGGCAAGCCCTGGCACATCGGGAAAAGAACCTGAGTATTTCTTAAAGACAGCACAAGCCCTTTCACTTCTATCTCTTTTGCATTAACAAAGAAGCGATTTATCACAGCTTTGGTGTGCATCTTACCAGAAAATTAAGAAGCACAGTAATTGGTAAATATTCCTCAACTAGTTTCTTAGCTAGCATTTCTCACATCTGCTTATAGCATCCTTCTTGCTTGCCTGATAGTGTTCATTTCCTAGGGCTTGACACCAATCTCAAAGAGCTACTTAAAAACAAAGACCCTGGTTTTATATGAATAAAAAAAAAAATGTAGCAGTTTGAGGACAGGAAACGATGGCTACTCCATATAAATATTTATAAATGTAATATAGACTTTGTAATATATATAAATTCTGGAGTAAAATCATTTTTGCCTTGTGGTATTTTAAGAAAGGGTACAACTTAAGGACATTCTCGATATGTGTTTTAAGTTATATAGTGTAAACTTCATTCCTTTTACAATAGCTTCCTTAGCTGGTCTCAACCATTCTCTCTCCTTTCCAATCTGCCCTCCACTCTGTATTTTTTCCAAAATTTTCAAGTCTGATCATGTTTTTCCTTTCTTTAAAATCTCTCACTAACTCCCTGCTACCTACAGAATAAAGTCCAGTCTCTTTACATGGAATAATGAAGATGTTTGATCTGGTCTATGCTTACTTCCCAACTTAAACTCTCCCCCCTCAATTACAACCTGAAAACAAAACAAAACCCTTTATCTTTTCCCCAAATACCTTGCTATTTCATTAGCAAAAAATTCGTATGGGGTTCCCTCCCGTTTTAAAGTCCACTCTGCTCCTCTGACTGCCTGGAAACCCCTGTTTTCCTTTCAAAACTAAGCCACAGCACCTCTGTAAAGCTCTCCTTCCAAAATCCTCCTCTGAATCTCTTTTTCAGTATACCTTCTATCTGTTTACTTACTGCATTAAGGGTTTATCATTGAACAGTCTTCCTCCCCCATTTGACAGGGAGTTCCTTGAGAGTGAGAATAACCTTTCAGTTATCTCAATAGCAAATCCATTAACATGGTTCCTGGCTCAGTAAATGGTCAATGAATTAAAGTCAAATAAGCCCCTAGCTCATGCCCACACCCCAGTCATTTGTGTGTGCATGTGTGTGTCCATTTTAGTGGTGCAGTTGGTTCTCAAAAAGTGTTATGGTTGATGACTAACATACACACCAATTATTTTTCTGGGGAACAGACTAGACATGCTGAAATAATGAATAGTTCAAAACAATTTCCTCCAAACTAGAGGATTTGCTATTTATGTCAGCTGAGACTATTGTCTTTCTATGCTACATAGGAGAAAAAAGGAGAAATACTCTGGGAAACAAATTTATGCAATGACTTGTAGAAGTTTCATTACTAAAGCATCACCTCCTTTAAAAGATTGAATTCATGGTGTTTGGGTTTTTCCCTTTTCATAAAAAACACACAGCTTGCTTCCTGAAAACAAAGGAAATAATAAACAATAGAAACTCCCAATTTTACTCTGATTATTTGCCAAGAGTCCTTTTAGTTCATGTGGTTCTATTTCATTAGAGCAGACTGATTAGCATAAAAAGAATGCTTTTAAATTAAGCTACCCAAATATGCACTTAGTTAATACTCAGGGAGCTAATTTATTGTATTATTTAAAATATAAATTGGGTAGTAGATCTATTTACTGAGGTATAACAGCTCGGCAATGATGCATAATTTTCTTTTAGCTGTTGAGTGTTTTTTAATAATCTATTGAAATTTAACAGCGAACCAATTCATTAGGGGAAGTGAATAAATTTTAAGAAGTCTAACATTTAAAGTATTATCCACACTTGGAGAATGGGTTTTAAAAATTAATGATATTTGAGGAACTAAGAGGGAATTGGGGTTTGCTTTTTAAACAGTAACTCTTTGTTGCTTTAATTTGAAGTATAACCAGCATCACAAAATTGCTTGTGGGAATGTAAAACAGAGCCAAAAAAATAAACAAGGTGGGGAGAAGAGTTAGGTAGAGAAATAGAAAACCTGAACGAACAAAATAATAAAGTTGTATGAAGATATTACACAAGGTCATCTGAAGAGCGAGGGTCCTAAAGGATCTCGGTTTTCATGGCAAATACTATATGCCTTATTTTATCCCCAGAAATAGCATCATTAAAATGTGTCATCTGGCATTTTCTGTATCTTAAATTTCTGGAAATTGGGGACATGTACAGGTCAGGGGTCGCCTGAGGTTGTGGGTCAGGAACACAGTTGAATTTGGACACCCTTAGTGTTTCAGAAACTGATACAAACAGAAAGATCCTAGGAATGTGGTGATATGGACTAGAAACTATTATTGCCAATTACACCAGAACTTAGTGGGAACAAACAGGAAGACAAATGGGTGGCAGGACCTTCTCATCTTTCGGCAAATATTTGAAATCCAGCTGTCTGATTTCCTGAGCCAAGGTTTAAGAGAAGTCTTGGGCCTTATAGTTTACCCATTTGGATGGGTGTTCCTTCCACCAATTTTGGGAGAGAGGAAGAATGTCCAAATGTCACATGTTTACCCAGGAGAGCCAGAAGAACCAGTGGGCTGAGGTTGAACTGACTTGGGCTGAAGGGGAGATGCTGATCTATTGTGTTTACTAATTTCCATGGTGTAAATATTCCCACTGTGGTTGATTTTAAACTACTAACTTGGCTGAGTGTGGATTTGGGCAGCAATCAATGTGTATAATCTGCTCTCCTGAACCAGTAGGAAAGAGCACCCATACACCTGCTACAGCCACATTGCTGTTTGCAGGCACTAAAACTAGCACTTTGGCTGGTTCTTATGTCTAAGTTACCCAGAAAAGGGGTGAATCAAGATCCTCATAGCACTCCTGTCAGGGGCATATGCTGCTATAACCTCTGTTCTCTCCTCTCTTCTCTCACTCTGTCTTTCAAAAGAAAACTACAAATGTAAATCATAAAAACTAGACTTTGAGAAAGGGTAATAATGAAACAGATCAGGTTTTTTAATCCTCTTATGTATATCAAATATAAAAGACTGGACATGGAGAATGAAGTGTTGGTTGCTTTTTAATTCATCAAATTCTGAGTTGTAAGGTAGATTCTTAAAAGGGAGGAAAAAAGAAAAGTTTTTTGCCATTCTGTTAAGACAAGTAAGGTCTTGCTTATATGACATTTCTGTGTGGAGAGAAGAAAGTGTTTGGCATTGCATGTGGTGAGAGGAGGTAGAGGGAAAGGATGGACTGAATCTTGGTGTTGGTGAGCTTAAAGGATGAAGTTCATTCTAGATAGTTAAATGAAGCATATTGACAGTAATTTGCTCTCATATTCAAGCTGCTTTCTTATTTGAGTTGGGACCTTTCCCAAAGGAAGGAAGGATTCATAATATGAAAATAAGAGATGCCTGGAAAGAAAATAGTTCCCCTCCTAAAGAATATATTATATTCCTTTCTTTCTGAAAAAGTACAGGAAGTGAATTTCATCTTTATTAATATTGTAACTTCCTTCTACACTCTCAAGAGAAAAGATATTCATTTGATCATAAAAATTCAGATATTAGTATAGTGACCTTTGAGTGCTTATTATTTACTCACATGGCACATGGTGCAAGTTTTGTATATATCTATGAGCTGAATGTCCTGTAACATTTGTGTTTTCTCTTTGCTTCTTCATAGAAAGTTAAATATTCTTACGGTGACTAACCATTTTGAGTTGCCTAGACTTTTTTAGTTTTAGCACTGAAAGTTCTATGTTCCCAAAGATTTTAGGACATCTGGTTACCCTACTTCTCCCCATTTAATAGATGAGAAGATAGAAGTTGTTTTGTTACTCTGCCAAAGCCATGAAGTTGGACTCCAATGCAAATCTGCTGAATCCTGGTTCAGGCACTTAACCATACCCAGCTGCTTCCTACTGAACTGCACTGTGCTTTTAAGTTTTCTCTCATTATAAAACAATGGAAAGAGACAGTCATCCCTATCAACCTTGCTGACATTAACAGAATTTCTTCCAGTTGATTTAAAGAAAATGTCCTTGTTGTCGCAGTCATCATCTTCTTCCTTCTTCCCTCCTCCTTCTCCTCCTTCCTCCTCCTCCTCCTCCTTCATTCTTGCTGCTGTTTCTTCTTCTCCTTCTTCCTCTTCCTCCTGTCCTCCTCCTTCTCCTCCTCCTCCTCCTTCTCCTCCTCCTCTTCCTCCTTCTCCTCCTCCTCCTCCTCCTGAAACAACTTACTGATTTGGTGAGATGAGAGTAAGAGCTTTGACTAATGGGGTTTCCCCTCTTAGATATTCAGTTTAGTTCACTCTAAAAAAAGAAGGGACATATTACTTACAAGATTTCTTCTAACTAAAAAGTTCCTCAATTATCAAAAATCTGTTTTCTACATTTCATAGAGATGTTTCTGCATTTACTGTCACCTTAATATCCCATCTATGGTTTGGGGATCATATGACTTTGTTTTAAAGCCATTATATATCTTATCAGTGATACAGTACTGTTCATCTTTTTTTTTTTGGGGGGGGGCTTACTTAGAGAATTCAAGATTCATCCTGATTCAAGAATGTCCACTGTGAGTCAGTACATTTGTCACCTTCCAGACATGCAAATACTTTATACAATGTTAACTCTGTTGCAACTTTTGTATCACTGTGTCACTGTTTTTCTTTTTAAAAACTTCTAATTAGTTCAAACCTAAAAGACTATCATCAGCAGCATTATTAATTTCAATTATTTTTACCCACACTAGAAGTTGTCTTCAGTCTTCTCTATATTTTCATGTATCATTATAGGTAATTGCCTTTCTGTCTATAGAACATTCTTTAGTATTTTTGCACTGCAGGTCTGCTGGCAATAATTTTTCCAGGTTTTTTTCTTTGAAAATATCTTTATGAAGTTATTTCTGTAAGAATTATAGGTGCTATTTATTTTCTTTCTGAATCTTAAAAATAGTATTGCACTAATATTCTCATATCCACCATTTCCATGAATTAGCGTTCCTGCATCTTGGAAGTTATTGAAAGCTTTGTCCCTTTTTATCTGACAACTTTTAAGATTTCTTGGTTTTAGTTTTAGTGGTGTAACAGTGGGGGGTAACAGAGTGCTTTGTGACTTGGGAGCTTGATTTGAGGCACAACAAACTGTGTGGCATAGAACAAATAATGTCACCTCTCTGAATCTCAATTTTGTTAATTGTGCTATGGGGTAAAAAATATTTATACCCTTTGCAATAGCTGTGATCTGTGTGAAGAATTCATGGAATAATTATTCATAGGATACCAAACACAGTGCCTACTCTGGAAGGGTATTCAATTAATATTAGCCATTGCAATCATTCTTCCAACAATTATCCATGTTCAAAACCCAGAATCAAAAGTTTGTACCAACCTTACACTCCTAAAATATTAGGTTCCTACATGAGCATCAAGTCTTGGTTGAAGAACACATACATGTGTCAATACGAAGTTCATTTTCTTTATATTTTGTTTTGATTCATAGAGATTTTAATACTAGCTTGATGACTCTTGTCAACTTCGTAAAATTTTCAGCCAGAATCCCTAAAGTTTACTATTTGTTCTACACCATTCTTCCCTTATCATCTTTTTCTAAGTCCCCAGTTAAATGTAAATTGAAGTTATATATTTATATAATCCTATATATACTATAGATATAAATGTTTTATCATCATATGTCTTCCATATTGTCATACCATTATTCTCCATGCTTTAGTCTGCATATTTTCTACTGACCTATCATACAGTTCAGGTATCTGTTCTTTCATGTCAAATCTACTTCTAACCATCTGTTAAGTTCTTAATTTCAATTAACAATGGGTAAATAACTCTTTAATTCTAGATTTTATTTGACTCTTATTTAAATTCTAATTAATTGACAAAATCTCATTTGTTACCCAGTTTCTTGAATATTTTGTTCACAGTTAATTAAAAATCCATCCCCAATAACTCCAGTACCTGGATCATTATGTATGCTTCCTTTCAGAAAGCCTGCTTTTTCCCTCTCTTGGTTTTTAGTCATTTCATCTTAACTTTCAACATGCTTACTAAATTTTATTGAATGTTGAACAAAATGTATGAAAATATATATATGCAAAATGATATTATCATCTTGCAAAGAGGATTTGATTTTTCTGGAAGGCAATTAGAGTAGGAGGAGATCAACTTGATTCAGTTAGAGATTGAGATGATGATTTGGTGCTGGATTTCAGGTTTTGTGGGGGGCTAACCTGCTTCTGGTTTTCATTACTTCTGAGGCCTTGTCTTTCACAGATCTAACAAAAAGCTCATGGTATTTCCTATGCCTTAACTCCCTGAGAAGCCTGCAATTCCAAATTTTGTATTTCGTTTCTTTCTTTTTTTGTCTTTTGATTTCCCCAGCACTATAAACTACTGAATGATCTCCTTAGCTGTTTATATTTCACCTGTCACTTCTTGCTTGCATTCTCATATTTGCTTGCTTTCTCGCCAGCAAAGCTTACTAATAGGTGAATTTATCAGAGAGAAATGTAGCTCAAGGTGTTAAGTTCACTTCTTTGCAGTTCACTTGTCTCCATGATTTTGGTCTCTCAAGTCCTAACTGTTTATTAATATTTAGACCTCTTTTTTTCTTTTTAATTTAACTCATATTGTTGTTCTTATGAAGTGTAATTGGTTTGATACATGCTATTGTGTCACAATCAGAAGTAGAAATGCTAAGTTACAGTATTGCTGCAGCTGATTAAGTAGGATGGTATAGCTAGGAAGTCTCTGGGGAATAAGCTCTGCACTGACTACTCCAGAAACAATAACACTATGGGGACACAGCTGAACCAGCCTAGCACCTTTCTCCTTCCTAATCAGTCATCCTTGCCACATCAGAAGTGTGGTATGATCAGTTTCTTGGATGGTCTTCTCAAGTGTTGTGTGAGCAAATGTAAGTATTGATCTGTGTGTTTTTTGAAAGAGACTTCGCATTCTTTGTTTGTTAGGAGGTTATAACATGTTATTGGCTTGCTTTTTTTTTTTTTACTCTCATTCACATGTATCTTTTATTTTACACATACACACAGCATATTTATATCACTTCTACTAATGGTTTGTGCCAGGTAGCATTTCAGAAACATGGAATTGGAATAAAAATAGTAAAAACTTCATTATAAATCGGAAACCATAACAAGGAGGATTCTTCTGAGTATCTGCACCATCCTGTAGTGGAAAACAAGAACTATGAATCTATCTTACATTCTCTGCCTCTCAAACCTGCTTCTCGTGATACTCTTTTTTCTTGGTTCATAGCTCCACCCCTTGCAAAACTGCTCACCTCAGAAGCCTCAAATGGTTCCATCCTGATATCCTTTTTCTCTATACTCTTCTCACTATTTCTCCTATTCTGGTATTTCAATATTGTTTCTAACCAGCTAGTCTAATTTGCCTCCCTACCTTCCTGTAGCTCCCTTCAAAACCAGCTTCTTTGTCCAAAACTAAGTACATTTTCTAGAATGCAAATCTGAGAATCCTACTTAAAATCCTCAAAAACCCTCTAGGTTGTCTAGAATAGGCAAATCTAGAGACAAGAAGGCAGATCTGAGATTGCCAGAGGCTAGCAGCAGAGGGGAATAGGAAGAGGCTGCTAGCGTGTAGGACTTCCTTTGAAATGCTGAAGCACTCTGCCAGTGGACAGTAATGCCAGGACACAACAATGAGTGTCCTGAGTGCTACTGAATGATTCAATTTCAAACAGCTAGAATAGTCATTTATCACACACACACAAACACACACACCCACACACCCCCAGTGTCATGTCACAAGGACTTCAACACTGTTCACAATGTTCCACCACTCAGCTCTAGTATTTCTAAAATACTAAATGGAATGAAGCTTTCAAGGGTTTATATAATTTTTTAAAAATTCATGACACAATTGTAACCCCTTGGAACATCTGGAACTCATGAGTTTAGAGCTCTCAGCTGTGGTGTGGAAACACCCAAAACACACAGTTCTGATGAGGAAACCCTTTTTATTCAGGAAGCCTTAGGATTCATCTTGTCACATTTAAATCTGTAATCATGGCCCTGCTACATTTTGCTGTACACATCTGAAGACTGAAGTGTGACTTGTGTCCTTGATTTGTGAGAGGTGAGCAGTGTGGGTATAAACAACAGAGAAATTTCTTTTTCAGTGTTCACGAATTTATTTTTGAGGTTAATATCCATAAAATAATTCTATGTGGATTTGCTAGAGAACATAGTCTGAGAATTTTGTGACATGTTAGAAAGACTTTGCTCCTTAATGAGCTTTTCTTTACAGTGTTAATGACATTATTAATGATGTCCTTTGATCTTTACATATGGCTGCTCAGATGGAAGTGAGCAGGTATGTCAGAGGAAGTATGGATTTCAGCACCAACAATCTCTTCTTCACCTCTTGATTATCAAGGACCTGAAAGATGTGTGTGATTGTGAGAATGTGTTTGTACGTGGATGTGTGTGTATAGATATCAGAAGAGTGGATGATCAGGAAGAAATAAATTAAAGTTAGATTAGGAGTAGCTAGTAAACAAATCTCTAGTCATTTTCTCCCTCATCTAGGGAGGTGGTCCAGCCACCTGTCTTAAAAAGCTCAGGTATTTTATACATGAATGTATTTGAGAATCACATTTAGAACTCCCTTAAATTGAGATTTTTGATGCTAAAGTAAGAATATGTGCTCTAGGATATTTAGATTAGGACAAGCATTTTTATTCTAGATTTTGAATACAGATAATTATTGGAAAAATGACAATGGATAGCATATTATAACTCGAGCCAGGGATTGTGCTAGTGTCCGGTGAATATTAATCCATTAATTTCTCATGGGACTTACCACTATCCCAAGAGGTAATACTACATTCCCTATTGTTCAGTGAAGGAAACTGAAGCTTAGAGAGGTCAAGCACTTGCCCATGGTTGCACAGCTTCTTTCCTTACATTCTGATGCCTGAGCCGAGGTCATAAAGCACTATGCTCCCCTCTATTAGCTGCAGTTCTGAGCCTCCATGCTGGAGGCAGGATGACCTTTTGCTCTTGGGTATTCAATTTATTGTTGTTCTGGATCATTGCTGCCAAACTCATTTCCAGTTGAAGCAGCTGCATTTTGTCACAATCGTGGCTTAGTTAAGTGTCCTTAGCAGGGCTGAAGTTGCACAGAAACCAATCATCAGATTCCTGCCAAGGTCTGAGGTTTGGAAGGAAATCTACAAAAAGAATATTCTAGCTTGGGACTGTGGAGACAGCAAAAGTTTTCCTCCAGAGTTGCATACTCAGACTCTGTCACACATATGTTTGCTTTCAGCCTGTGACAAAAAGTGAGACATATTAGGTTTCCAGATGCAAGTTTGGATGCAAATGGTAGTTGAGCTCCATTCTCTTTGCAGTGAGGTACACTTGACTGTCGATGGCATTTAGCTAAAGCAGGTTTCTGAGGTGTCTGTGGTGGTCTGAGGTGACCTGTGGTAGTGGTCTGCCTTCTATACATACCATAGAGTGTAGTGAAGAAATATCTGTGACAAAATGGTGAAGTTTGGTTCAACTGTAAGGGATTACTGTGCAAATGCTATGATTTAATTTAAAACACCAGTGTTTACATTGAAAGGCAAGTTTCTAGCTAATTCTCTCACATATTTGTAACTTGGATAAACCACAATAGCTCCATATAGTTCAGTCACCTCAGCACTGAAATGAATGGTATTCTCTAAAGGTACAACCTGACCATTTGTGCATACCAGGCACAACTCATCGAATAATATGAGCCTACTTACCTTACAGCAAGATTGCAAGATGATGGATATTAGGGGGTTAATATGACAAATGCATGGTGCAAATATATTTACCTTTGTTTCCTGCCCCAGTTTTGTTCCTACTGAGACAGATAAAAGGAGCCCAGCCTCTCGTGAATGGTCTGGTCAAAGTGGCCTTTTTAGAGATTCAGTAGCTGAAAGTGACTGAGTGTGAGCCTTCCACTGCATGTTTTCACTTATCCATCTATCACTAGTCACTCTTCATGCTCCCCATGTGCCACAGGCTACACTGGCTTCCCATAGCATGAAACCTCCCAACACACAGTACCAGTCCTTCATCTTTTGGTGTTGAATCACATGGGCCTTCCCTTGTTCCCTATTCTGCTGAAAAGACAGGCTTTCTGAGTGCAGAGTACAGTTCCCTCCTGTCAGTGTGGCACCTCGGACATGGATGGGCCCCTTGTAGGCCTCACGTGGACCCAAATTCACCTTAATAGACATTTTTACAAGATTTTATACAGCCTGCTAGGAGGCACATGTATCCAGTATTACCCAAACTTGATGGGTTCTACTCTTAAGACTACTGTATTTCATCTTCTGTTAATGTTACATAAAATTTGATGCCCGATTTTACTTTGAAATGTAACACAGAGATAGTATAGAGTAATAGATACAGTAGGAGCCACAGTGAGAAAACAAGTAGGTGTTAAAGAGATCGTACAAATGGATATGTGAAGTTTTTTCAATGTGATCTGTTGGAAATATTTTTATAATGAAATGTTGGGCATAAAAGTGTTCTAAGTCCGTACTACTAAAACGATGGTCTTTTGAAGCTATAACTCCTTTATGCATGAATTCTTATTTGTCATATCTACTTGGGAAAAAAAATCAGAACATCCCCTGTATTGATAAAGGCTAAGATAGAAAATATAGCCCAAATGAGGCCCTAAAGGACCAACTAGCAGCAGGTAAAACTGACCTGGGGAAGACTCTCTACTTTAAGGACTAATCCAGGTGAAAATTACAATGAAGACTAGGGTAGCAGCTTCCTTCCAAAAGGAAAAGGACAGAAAAATAAAGAAGAGTTTTTCCAGCTTTATACATACAAAGGATGAGCACAATTGTTGTCAGCCCTCTGTATCAGTGGATTCATCCAACCAAGAACAAGAAACACAACATAGTCATCTAAAGGTGATTTAAGATAGACAGGAGGGTGTATATAGGTTATAAGCAGATATGTTACTTTCTATAAGAGTGGCCAAAGATTTTGTTATTCTTGGGAATCCTAGAATCCATCCTCTAGACATGCCTGAGACCCATTTAAAAACTGTCCTACCTTAATTTACCTAGTAGCAAAGTTATCGAAAAGCAAAGCAATCAGCCAACACAAAGTTAAGGATTGGTTAAAACAAAAACAAGTTCTGGTTTACATATAGGATTTAAGTATATTTTAGCATGAGTTAAAACCTTTCATTCATTTAGGATATTCCCTTCTCTAAATTTCTATTTTTTCTTCTCTTTTTCTCCTTTCAGGTTATTGTTCGAGGTGGAGGACATATTTTACCTTATGACCAGCCTCTGAGAGCTTTTGACATGATTAATCGATTTGTTTATGAAAGAGGATGGGATCCTTATGATGAGGACACTTTGCGAAAATAGAATTTCAAGGTTTTACCCTTTGAAAAGAAAATTTTCAAAATTGAATATGTCACAGAAATAAGATTGTCCTCAATCTTCTTGAAGACTGTTGAAGATTTGTTGAATCTTATTGAAGACTTATATGACTGTTTCTCATCAATAAAAATTTTTCCTTGTAGCAAATGAGCTTCTGTTTTGGGGAAAGATGGTTCACTATTTTACTTTTAGGAAATGTTGTGCATGAGTGGGAATTCTGGGACACCAATTCAGATAGAAATAGATAAATGGAATACTGGCATCTTGAGCAGGAAAGTTAAATTCCTTCCAACACTACATGAAAAATGCAATAAATAAATAAAGCTGCAACAACATTGTCTTCAGTCAAGAAGAGTTTATGAAACCATGTATGTGAAGGCATTTTGTAAACATTATTGGCTGAAAATAGTACTGAGTTATGGTAGTGGTGGTGGCCAAACTTGGGGTGTAGAGTGTTTTACCACAAAAGGTAGCTTGGAATTTTTAGAACAAGATGCTGTATATATAAAAGTAATGATTTATCAGTTAATAACAAGCAGAGGATCTTATTCAGCAAATATGCTGAATTTGCTTTTTTTCTCTTTTCTTTTTTTTTTTTTTTGTTTTTTTTT
>PVHY01006580.1:45325-73501 GCA_004024945.1 Uropsilus gracilis | reverse complement strand
CAATTTTAGGTTTGCTAGGAACTTATTCTTAGGGAAAATATATCCTGGCCACTGGGCTGCTTGGAATTATTTACTGAGTTAGAGAATGACCTCGAAAAGCCTCTTTGCCTGGAGTCTGAGGGCTTTATCCTTTATGAAAGTTAGTTTTCAGAAACACCCCTTCTGTGGGGACTGAGAGCTACGCCCATGGACACTGTCATCCATGGGTGTTTTCACCGCATGGGTGATGTATCACATAGGTCCCCTGGGCAGGCCAGGTCAGCTCCCAATAGTAAATGCCCACAGATGAAAGACCGGATGAAGAAGATGTGGTATATCAACACCATGGAATACTGCTCATCAAAAGGAGAGAGAAAATTCTGCCATTTACAGCAATATGGAAGGAGTTCAGGGGAATTATGTACCTAAAGCAAATCAGAAATCAAACACTAATTAACGTAGAAGACATTCAATCACTCCGGCTACTCTACCCTTCTGCCATTCTCGTCTCTCCAGAAGTCTCTCCAGTCTCTGCTCCTTTCCTTTTCTCTCTCTTTTTCCCCCCAAAGCCGAAGACTCCAATTGCCCTCTATATAAGTTCTAAGTGATACATTCTGTCCCCCAGGAGAGATTCCACACCTGGAATTTGCAACAAAGTGAAAGTACCCTTCTCCTGTTTACACCAGTACCCTTTCCCTATTTAGGCCATCTTTACCTCTGTTTTTCAGACACAGTTAATGGAATCGATGCCTAAATTTCAATACTGCTCATATTGGGGTCCCAGCTTCAGTACTTGAAAATTTGTTTTAACTTTGAAACTGCAAAGTTTCAGAATTGTCTGGAAGCCTAAAGAGAACTTGTGTTGTTTTTTTCATTGTGAGACATCTGCAGTGGTTTCTGCTGTTGTATCAAGTGGGTCTTGCTGGTTTTGGGTCACTTTGGAGTAAAAACTGAAAGAATGCTGGAGCTGTGCCTTTTGGAGAATTGATATGCATCCTGGTTTCTTTGTTAGATTTGAATCTCCCACTTTGCTAGAAGGATCGGCGACACCATCTTGGCTTTTTCATCTGGCTTGAAGATGGAATAGCTGCCATTTTGTGGACGCACATGGCTGAAGGAGTCATCTTTGCTACTGCTTGCATGAGCTGGGACAAACCTGATGAATGGCTGGATTTAAAGGGCCAGCTGCTTCTGTTACTAAGTTTAGATAAGTACCTTGCTTTGGTTTTGTTTTCTTTCCCGATTTCACTTGCATTGTTACGGTTCAGGATCCTCTCAACTTTACACAGGACAGAAGACCATGGGAGACGCAAGCACAAAAAGTCTTTATTTCCAAGTCAACTTGGGTTCCATCCCTGACACACACCGACACAGCAGCAGTATCTTGGGGGAAAGACCCCCACGCCCAGGTGAGCAGGGTTTTTATACTTTTTTGCAGTTTAGGGGAATTTTTACATAGATATTTTGGTATGAAAATTTTCACAAGTACTAGATATTCATCTAATGCTCTTGCAGTCATGCCAGTTAAATTTCAAGGTACTAGATAATCATCTGATGATGCCTTTGTGGTCAGACCAGTAATGGTAAGGGCAGCAACTCAACTCCAGGCATAGTTTTGCCGTTTTTTAGCTCCTGTTTCTATGGTGTTAGACCCTTGAGCGGTAATTTTTTTAATTTACAGACTTTAACATTTTACATTTAATATCTTATATTTCTAAACTCCAACAGCATAACCTCGGGAAGTCCTTAATTTTTATCCTCCCTCACCATGAAACAGACTCAGGAACGCCCTCCCAACCATGCTATGATGGACAAACATGACAGCATCTTTGCAACGCTTTGTAAACTATGAAGAGCTGTGCAAATACTGCATAAATTCACAAGAGCTTCCAGCAAGAGTTGTCTATGTCTGTTTCTTACTGTTGTATAAGACCGCAGGGAGGGAAAATCAGTGAGAGCAAAATTCAGGAGGAAAAGTCCCTGGCAGAGGCTGGTACAGAGCATGAGAAAAGGAGTGTTCCCGTTCCGCCTGCAGGCTGCCAGACTGCTTTCCCTGCTCCAACAGTGGCACTCCAAGACTCCTATGACTGTGGCAGCTGACCCTAGGCCATCCTGGGACACCAGCACATGTGCATACAACCTGTGCTCATAGAAGTTGTCAAAAGGTATTAATTAGACATGGCTTCACAGGTGCCAACCAGTTGGAACTGTTGAACCAATGAGGAATATGACAACACTTGTGTTTCCAAATTCTTATTTGTGGCATAATTGCTAAGTCCTAGTGTGTATTTCTTGTTCATATAACTTCATATAACTAGCATTTCCAAAAGTTGAAAATAGCTCCCACTCTATATGAATGGTTATTACTTTAAGATTTATATATATCTTTTACAGAAAGACAATGAAGTATTTTTGGATGGATGAAATGATGTGAATAGATGGCTCTGTATTAATTAAGATTATATATAAGTAAATAAGATTTTCTATGTACTAGTATTTGTCAAAGCTGCATGATTTGTATATGGGGTTTTACAATACTATCATTCCCACCTTTGTATATTTATGTGTTTTCTATTATATAAATATTCAGAAGCTTTACCATCTGGTCTTGTATTGTTGGAGTGTAGAATGACCATCTATTTTGAAGAGAAAGCTAAAGATATTATATATTTGTGCTGAATTAGTGGTAATGAAGCTAATCAGAACGTTTAGATTCTATCAAGTTCATCTAGAGAGATAGGTTCCATGCACCCTAGTTCATAAAATTTCATTCTATGAATATGAATGTTATATATGATAACAATAAGGTGGTTTTTTTTTTTTTTTTTGAGACTACGGGCTCAAGCAATCCTTGGCCTTAGCCTCCCAGGTATCTGGATTACAGGTACCCGCCACCATGCCCAGCTGTTTTTTGAAACCAGTTCTCAGTATCTTGTCTGGGATAGTCTTGAACCAGAGAACTCAAGTGATCCCTGGCCTCTTGCCTCCCAGCGCTTGAATTACAGGCATGCACCACCACACCCAGCTTATATAACAAAAAGTCATATTTATTTTTATAAATAACATAAATGCATTAATATGACTTTTTCTTGTTCTATGTACACCTTTTTCAGTTAGGTTGATATGATTGCCAGTGAGGATATGAAATTGGGTCAAAATGGGACAGAAGCTACCAACTAACAAGCCACATTTAAAATGCGGTTTCTGCCACCCAAGTTCCCTCAGGTTCGTACCACCCGAGTGTAGTAGTTGCCAGTCAAATGCAGTTTAACAACCGGGTTTATTTACAAGGGAATATTAACACAGAAAGCAAAAAGTCCTTAAAGTCACAAGTGGCCAATTATCTTACCCCAGTCACCATTTTCAGTCCCAAAGGTCCCAAAGACACATGTCCATGATGGTGCCCTTTGCCTTTCCAAACCTGAGTCTGGCACTCTACAAAGTTCAGTCCTTCTCCAGCATCTTCTCTTTGCTTCTTCTCTCTCCTGTTCCATGTTGCTCCACTTCTTCAAGGTGCTTTTCCAACAATTGCTGATGCAAGTGGCATAGTGAGGTAACAGCTCACTATGCCAACTTACTGCAGTGCTACACTCTTACAACAACCACTCTTTTGCTAGTCACCATGGCTCCTTGCCACCACTACCTCACTCTTCCAGGGGGCTTCCAGCCTGGTCACTCAGGCTATTCTTTACCCACTTGTCATTCTCCTGTCTCTCCTCTCCCCAAAAGTCTGTCTCCCCAAAAATCTGTCTCTATTCTTATCCTCTTTTATCTCTCTCTCTTTTTTTTTCTCCTAAAAGCCAAAGGCTCCAATTTCCCTCTACACACCCTGTAGGTGATACATTTTCTCTTCCCAACCCAGATATTCAACAAAGTGAAAGTACCCTTCTTGTTTAGGCCATCTTTTACCTCTGTGTTTTTCAGACACAGTTAACAGCATCAGTGTCTAAATTTTAATACTGCACATATTGGGGTCCCGGCTTCAATACTGCCCATATTAGGGTCCCATCTTCAGATATCCTTCAGTTACTTGCTGGTCTTTTATTGTTAGAGGTAGAACGACCATCTATTTTTAAGAGGCTTTTGGGTGCCCAATAAGGTGTTTAATATAAAGGGCTTGTGTCAAAAATAAATGGGGTATTTAAAGTAGAATTAAATTTTATACTGGAGAGACTATTATTTGCTATTGTAGGGAGTCCTCATATCTTTGATACATAAACCATATATGTCATCCTTAGTCCTATAAAGATATCTCTCAACATCAAACTACAAGTAAATCACAATTTGAGATAATGTCTCTCTATGTAAATAATTCACCACTTTTATCTTATAGCCATGTCAGATTCATTATGAAAAAATTTATCTCAAAAGAATATAAAATTCATGATTACAGTTTGTATACAGCAACACTCTAAAATGGTGATAACTCATTTATATACAATCCTAACAATGAAACATAAAGAATAAAAATGTTCCTCTGGAAGTCATAGCATTTTGACTTTCCTCAGTATTATTCAAGTATCATATTAGGGCACATAGATTACACTTAAAAGTGACTATATAAATGAATACATTTATGCATATTGTTCTTTAAATTATGAAAATAATTTCATAATTTAAAGGAACATTTATTTCCCTTCTGTCACTTTTATAAATATTTTTATGAATATATATTTATGAATTTCACTCCATATTTCTGCGAAAACTTCTCAATTTTATATATGCCATAACCTAGAATTAGAAATTAATGTTGTCTTAACTCTTCTCTTATTCTGCGTCAAAACACAACTTTGAATCATAGTAAGGTAACTTGCAACCACAAAAACCAGTTCCCTCTGTAAGCAGTCCTCTGCTCTGAGAATCAGGAGACATCTTTCTGTACTAGACAGGGAGCTTATTCATGATGGAAACAGACAAGCTATTAGACAGACAACAGTTTACTGGGGCAAATTGGTTAAAGATTCGTTGCTCAAATTTTATTTCTTTTAGAAAATATAATGCATTAGAAGAAAACTAAAATTTGCATGTAGTTATCACATATTGATTTGATCTTACTTTGGTTTTGATTGTTTTGATTCAGTTTGTTGTTGAGAAAGTGCCCCAAAATATTGAGATCTTGTTTTGCCAAGATCCAAATATTTCAATTCTG
Source organism: Uropsilus gracilis (assembly GCA_004024945.1). Taxonomy (NCBI): domain Eukaryota; kingdom Metazoa; phylum Chordata; class Mammalia; order Eulipotyphla; family Talpidae; genus Uropsilus; species Uropsilus gracilis. Next base: position 68,373 of record PVHY01006580.1, on the reverse strand, counting down.
TTTGCATAACACAAATATATATTTGCTTGATTCCATAAACTGATATCTTGCTCAGTGCAAAATACTGAAGTGAAAACAGACAAGAAATACAGTGGTTAGACTCCTTGATAATAAAAATCTCTATTTAATAAACCTTTATGAGTTTAAATTTGTTCTCAATCAAAATGTTGGAAAAAGGAATAAATGATTGTTGTGTCTACTGACCAGAATGAAGCCATTCATTTGATGTTCAAAACAATGTTATGTTATAAGTAGAAAAGGTATTATCATTCTCATTTTACAACTGGGAAAACTAGAACTTTGAAAGATCAAATGATTGCCAGGGATTACAGGAAAAGTGATGAGACTAAAAGCAAATCTATGTCTCTTAGATCCTAGCACTTAATCCCACTTGACTTGCCCTGCAATTTCTAAGATAGTTATCAATAATAATTGACCTTAAATTACTTGTTTCCTTTTGGAAAGCATTTTCTCCCTGGATCCTCTGTGCCTGGCACCAACCCTCTGCCCAGGCTATTGAGTCATGTTAACAGGACCGCAGCCAGGTGGCAGCCAGCTCATCTGACTTCCTTCCTTTTGGTACAGTGTAGCCAGGTTCAGCTATGTCTCTTTAAATCTAAAAAACAAGTCTATTTCTGAAGCAAATGAAAAAATACACACCAAGATGTGCATATTGTCTTCCATAAGAAAGCATAATTTCATTCATCAATTGTCATTTTAAGGAAAGACTAAAACTTCAACTTTGTGTATCAAACCGATGTTCTCTACCTTAGGGACACTGAGGCAGAAACAAGTAGAAACTCTCTGAAGTCTGTATTTCCTATAAGACTCAGAGATACTTAGCCTGTTCCCATCATACAACTCGGTGTTTAACCAAGTTCAGGCACATTGCTGCCAACATTTTAAAGTCAACACTGATATCTAAAATAAACACTGGCTGACTTAGACACACTGGTACTTTAATGAAAATACATTGTGAAATAACTCCCTGCAGAGGTCTCAGTTTTCTCTCGTAGGTAATTGTTGGTTAGTTGAAGGAATGAGATCCCAAAACACTTTTTTAACTAATTCATTCAATAAATATTTTTTAACATGTTCAACAACTAGGGAAGAATGAGATTTTACCTACTTACAAGTTTAAGAAGTCAGCTTGTCACACTTACATGGACACTGGCAGATCATGGAACTCCTGGACTTCATTGCCTACAACAGAAGCAATAGGTAGTGCCAACATTTGAGAGGAACTCTGTGCTCAGGGAAAGCAGGCCTTTCCTAGTGAGCAGTGCGCATGCCAGGCTACTGGTCCTCAGGAGGACACGTTTCCTCTCATATGAGGGAGTCTGTTAGACAAACATCTTTGAAAAATAGTCCAGGGCAAGGTAGTCAATATCTCTACTCAAAGATGGGTAGAATGTGAGAAATCATGGAAAATTGCCTTCCAACACTTATTCTCTACCAGACACTGAAATACAATTAAAGATAGAAATATTAAAATGAAAGAGCAGATTGTCTTGTTCTTGGTTAATGTAATATTGCTGGTAAATCCAAACGTGAGGTTCAACTCTCAATTCTGTCCATAGAAAATATGGGAAATTCTTTATTCAAAATCCCTCCTAAAATTGGTTCTTAGAATAAAGAAATTGCTGGAGAATCGACAAGGCAGAAATCCTGTACATCAGTTACCAACTTGTTTGCTAGTGAGGTATTAAGCACCACCAAAATCGAGCATTGCGATTGCCTTAGCCTAGTAGTCCAGCATTTCTAAAGCATTCAACTGAGTGACAAAGTGAACTACGTAACAGAAAGGTAAAGGTCATTGGCAGAGAAACTAGATAAGTGTTTAAATTAAAAGCTGATTTAAAAATATTGAGGGAAAGCTCTCTTTTATACAAAAGTTTGTTTTCATACATCATTGCTATTCTGGTACAGTATTGGGTATCTTCCCTCAACCTCTCTTAATTGTACTGGTAAGGCATTGTCATGAAATTCAAGTGAAGCCACACTAGAATTCGGACCGAAAGAGCTGCTCTAGCAGATGGATCACTTAGAAATGTCCTTTAGAATATAATTTGGAGATGAGTTTTCCATGAGAACTTGAATATTAACACTAAAGTGTATTAAAATGATACTTTTACTTGATTTATTTAATTAATTGTATATATATATTTTTTTATCATTGTATACCCTGAGATTTTCCCATCACCTTGAACCAATGAACCATGAACCAATCTTAAGCTCTTGTGCTCATCCTTTCCCTGATTTTAATCTCTTAATATCTTGTGTCCATCTCTTCCCTGATTTTACCCCCTCCCTTGCTCTATACTTCAGTTCTGCCGACAATTTGTCAGTTTTTAAGTTTTACTTGTCCTTTTGCTTGTTGGCTTTCCCTAATCCCGCATATAGTTAAGATTATCCAGTATTTCTTCTTTCTGGCTTATTTCTGCAAGCATGAGTCCTTCTAGGTCCATCCATGTTATCACAAATGTATCAAATTTATCTCTTTTGATTGATGAATAATATTCCATTGTGTACATATACCACGGCTTTCTGATCCATTCAGATGGATTTTCTGTTTTGGGGCATTTCGGTTGTTTCCATATACTTGCTATTGTAAATAGTGATGTGATAAACATCGGCATACAATTGTACTTTTGAATTAGTGTTTTTGTATCTTAAAAAGGTAATTTTAAAAATTTCATTCAAAATTAATACTTTGAGCTTCAAAAAAGCTTCAAAAAAGAGAAATTCATCTAAGTCATTTCAACTTCAGTTGGTTCGTTGTAATGACATATCTAATTAAGATGAGATAATGCCCTTTATTCTGACAGTTTAGACCAAATAACTTTTCTATAGCAATTTGACTTTCAAGTCAGACTTTTCCATAATGGAGTGAAAATACTGACCAAGAATATGAATATTTCAAACTCTTTAAATTCTATTTTTTCCATTTAAAATTCATTAGTTGGCAATTGGGTTTATGAGTCAGTTAATTTAACTGTTACAAGTCAGATATACATACTGAACAAATTATGATGTCCTTTCAGTAACACAAAAATAACTAATGAAGCTTTTGAACATGCAAACACACCATCAGGAAATATATGTGTTCAGCCAGGCATGGTGGTGCGAGCCTGTAATTCCAGCTACCTGGGAGGCTGAGGCTGGGGATTGCTTGAGTCTGAGGGATTGGGACTACCCCAGGTAACATAGCAAGACCTAGTCACAGACAGATAGATAGATAGATAGATGATAGATAGATAGAGAGAGAGAGAGAGAGAGAGAGAGAGAGAGATAGGCAGATAGATAAGCAGATAGGCAGATAGGCATCTGATAGGTATATAAATAATATTTATGTTCAACAGTGGGTTTATCTAGGGTATCATTGACTTTTCTCCCTTTGACATAATTTCAATTTAGTAATGAATCTTTTTGTATATATTTTTTAAATTAAGGTACTGCTGGTTTATAACATACTATATACTTCAGAAATACAGGATTCCAATTCTTCAGATACATGTAGCCACAACATACCCACCACCAAGGAACCTATAGTCTTTCTCCATAGTCCATTGTGTTCCTAACCCCCTTTTTTGATACCCTCCCTTTCCTGGTTGTCTTTATGTTCAAATTTCTAGGGCTTGTTTTCTATTTAGTTTTTACTGACCATTTTATTTGTTTCTTTTTATTTCACATATATGTGAAACTATGCAATACTTGTGTTTCTTCTCACTGTATCAATGAGCATTATCCATGTAACTTTTTTTCTAGTATCACACTGTTTTGATTATTATATTTTGTAATATAATCTAAGTGTATTGCTACCATTCTTTCTCTTTGTAACAAACATTTTTACAAAAAAATTTTTATCAGAATGTGCATCTTAAGAGGTTTAATGATTACACATTTGAGAAGGTTATGATGAAAAGACAGTACAGAAAGGAGTTTGAAAGTAGGAGCTTAAGACCATTGAAAAGATGATGGTTTCATTTAATTTATATGCTTACTCACCTAATGACCAGTCTCAGGTCTTGCTTTTAAGATTAGCCTTGACCCCAGATTTGCACCCTCTCAAGTCAGATAATGGCTATTATAGTGAACAAGAAATACAGCAAGTGATTATGAAGCACATATGCAAACAAACCTCAGCAAGAGGTTCTATTGTCATTCTCTATTTTGATTCAACTATGTAGAGTTTTCAGTTTATTTGCCTGTAGAATGGAGTTTTCCACACCAACCTCACAGAGTATTATAAAAATTAGATAAGACAAAGTTTGTGCCTTAATTTGGATTTCCAGAGGACACCTGAAACAAGGATTTGGTTGTGAGTGTTTTGTTTGGGAAGTAGTAAGGGCACTCTGAAAACAGGGGTGAGAGTGCCAAACCAGTAAAGGAAGAATCTCATGAAAGTTACCCTAGCAGGTCAGTTGCAATGTGTTACCCTAGCAAGTCAGCTGCACTGTATTAATGTATCTCTAATAACTCTGGGGAAAAGAGAAACAAAATCAAACTGATCATGTGACATAGAGTGAATCCTACAAAGACTCATAAAATACTCATTTTAAATTGGTTTTCATGTGCAATACCATAGTTCAGTTTTTGTCAGTTTAGCTAGTTACACCATCTAAAACCAAACTGTAAGTATAGTTATTATAAGCTAACATGTTAATTTTGATTAATAATAATAGCATCCTAGAGTTGTATTAAAAAGGATTCTGAGGATCAGTTTATACTGAGGAACAAAACAAAAGATAATGGATTATTGACATAAAGCAGGGGGATAATACTCATGCTTTGTGTCTGTCTCCTCTAATCCAGCTGTCACCCAGACCCTGATTATTCATTTTCCCATATCTTACAGAATGTCACTCTTTTAACACCTATTACTGTGACAAACTGAAATCAATAATCTATATATATTTTAAAATATTAGTGCTAGACTTTTTGATTAATTCATAAGATAAAATTTAACTAACTAAAATCTCAAAAAGCATACTGGGTAGGTAAGTTTGTGGAGAAAGAGGCTCTTGCATATTCCTGGCGGGTATATAAATTGGTGTGATCCTTTAGGACAAAAAGAAATAGCAGAATTTAAATTCTCATATCCTTGGCTATCCTTGGCTCACTGATTGCCATTTTACAAATTCAAGCTACAAATAATGTGTATGTGCCTATAAAAGCATGTTGTGTTGCATTCCCTGCTGATAAGTTAGTAGTAGCAAAAACTGGACACAGCATAAAATGCCCATCACTAGGGGAAAGGTTATATAAATTATGGTTACATTCCGATAATGGAACACAAAACAAATATAGAAAACAGTCTATGTAATAAGAGATGTGAAAAAGCCTTCAAGATAAGTTGTTAAACAAATATGAAAAATGATTTGTTATGCTAGCACTTATGCAAAAAAAGAAAATATATTCACAAACAAATATATGTATCTATTAGTTTATGCAGATTATATATTTAAACACAAATCTGCTAATAGACTGCCTCAAGAAGAATATTAGAAGCAGGAAGACAAGTGGAAGGGATTCTTATACTTTCCCATCACAATTCTTTTACTTTTTTTGAACATACTAATGCATATTTTAAAATGAAGATAATTAGTTGATAATTATAATAGTTCCCCAGTCTCCTTTTTCTACATTAATCTTGGAAAGGAAAACAGAAGGAAAAAAGTATCACTCCCACTCAGGGAAAAATGTTAATATTTTGGGTTAATATTTTGATATACTAATATTACTATCCAATATCTTTCCTGCAAAAATTCTTCTCTACATTTCAAGTTTTATGTAAATGATATCCTATTGACCATATATTTGTAGTGTATGCTTTTTTCACTTTAGTTATTACACTTTTTCTGTCATTAAATATTTTTCTGCAAAATGGTATTTAATGATACCTTACACTCCAGGGCATAGATATGTTATAATTTATTCAGCCAAAGCTTTAATTTTATATATTTAGACATACAGTTATTGTTGAGAGTTGAAAACATGAGAATTTTAACAGTGACACTGGTTTTGCTTTGTGAATTGAGTTGCAAGTTTCTTTCCCTATGGTCACACTTTATGCATAGAAAGATAACACAGATCTTTCTACTTTCTCATCAAATAAGACATGGAATATCTTATCTAAAAAACAGTATTTTGTTGCCAATGAATAACTGAAGAAAAAAGCATTAAAACTACTTCCTGAATTATTTACTCATGTTTATGACATTAATTGGAACTGAAGGGATTATCTTTGCAAATGTTACACTATGAGGATATGCATATTTTGTCTTACATGAAGTATAAAAGAGCTAGAGTAACATCTAGAAACGAAGATGTTTGTAGGAATTCCTGTAGGGATGCAGGAAGAAATGAAACAAGTTTATCAAATAATGCAAATACAGCTATCAGAGGTGTAGTAACTTATGAAAATACAAATTGCTATGGTCACCAGAGTCACTTCAACTTCTCTTCAAAAACCATAATTTCATAAAAGGCAAATGTTATAAAGGTACAGATCAGGAAGTTGAGAGGCTGAAATTTGCAGATCCGACAGTGTCTAAACCCTAAGTACTTCCAGGAATTCTGATATCTACAGTATGGTCTCAGCAGTAGGGGCCCAGGAGCCACTCACACCCTGCCTCCTGGGTGCAGACTTGGAGGGCACAGGAAGCAGTCTTGTAGTGAGCAGCAGGGAGTGGATCAGTGCCCTGGGACCACCTTGCTAAATATGTAACAGAAGCCATTGTGAAAATAAGACATGTTTGGAAACTTGATGCCAAAATCAACGTTTTCAAATATATTGCATTTGACCCAAATACTTAGCAATCTTTTGACATATTTTGCCCCTTAAACATAATGTTAATATACGTTATTCATTCTTTCACCAAATATTTAATTAATGCTTGATACTGGACACCCTTTTCAGCTCTGGGAATATGAAAATGAAAAGGGCATTCTCATGGTAGGGACTGTCAGTAAAATAAACAAGACAATTTAAGTTGATTACAACTAAATGAATTAACTGCTACACAGAGACTATATATGAACTAAGATTAAGAAAGCCTAAAGGATGTCTCTTCTAGGCAGGAAAAGAGAGGTGAAGCTGAGACTGAGAATCATCTCCAGAAGAAGATGGCACCAGCTGAGTGGGGGTGAAAGGCCATGCCAAGCAGAAGAGAGCAGCCTGAGGAGTGGAGTAAGATGCAAATGAAGAGATGAGTGATGCTTTCTTACGCATGGCCTCCTGGGCCAGGTAGGAGTCTGGGATGTTTTCAGAGTGAAAGGCCAAGCATAATGTTTATAACAATGCTTTGCGAAAGATGCTATGACAGAATTTAAATGCAAAAGTGGGTGAATCATTTTAATAAGAAAGACACCGGAAGTACTTTTTTTTTTAATGACATCTCATGAAGCTGATAGTGTCATATAAACAAATCCAACCAGAAAAATATCAGTTGAGACTAGAGTGATTACATAACCCAGTTTGCTTAAAAATGTCTCAGTTTATATACCAAATTCTCAACATCCCTTTGGTATAGAAGTTTCCCCAGAATAATCCAGAATGGGTGACATGGACAGCCACCTTATGCTAAGTTCTACCATGATGTCACTGAATAGCATATGAGGTATTTGTGTGATATTTTCATGTTAACATGTGATAAAATCAGAAGGAAAGCAGTAATAATCCATTTCTCTTTTCCTAACTACTTCCAGAAGTAACATAGCTAATATTTTTTTACAAAGATTACCATGCAATTTTACCATTATCACTGGTGTGATTTGTACTCAGTCACATACAAGCTGGGTAGGACAGCTGAGCTCTTTCTGTTTTCAGGTGCCAGTGGGAGAAATATTTCATATTTCTAACCATGTAGTCATTTGATGTATCAACTTGTGATATTCTTTCCAGATACACAGGTCATGAAGTCACCCAGGTAGTGAAAAACATGGAAAAATATGAATTAAGAATATATAAAATATGTATAGGAAGCAGAACATGAGCAACCCTGTCATAGGGTTGATCCATTGTGTAATCTGATTGTTACAGTGGTTTTGCCATTTATTGAGTGACATAAATCTATGATTGCTTATTTGCTATTTAAGAATGGATGACATTTATAACAATGACTTCACAGAAGTCGCAGAAGTCATTCATAACAATGACTTCACAGAAGCGGAAGTATAATTTAATGACAATTTTAGTGCAGAATATCCATTTTTAAAGGAATAGTTCACAGGAGTCATAGTGCTAAAACAGACCACTTAAAATTAAGGAGATACAGGTCTGATGAAAAACCATCAGAATCCACTGCAAAAGCAAGAAAACTGGGATTAAGCACAAGTTGTGCAAGTAGATCCGCAGAAGTATGGTCCCTTTAGAAGCGTGACTTTCATTTTTCAAAGACACTTTTTCTGTTTTGATCTTGTTCTCTACTAATTTCAAGTTTCCCCATGTACACACATTTGTGCAGTGCTGGCAGATAATGTTTATACTCCATTAACATTAAGAGAATTTACCAAACAATTGGATGAAGTCTGTTTTATATCAGTGCCATCAGGTGAAATAAAAATGCAATTAGCGCTTGTAATAACTGAAGATTTCATCCACTGTTTCAGGGAGTGTAAATCTTTTAGGATTTAATTTTGTTGAAAAAAGAAATATCTGACATTATTATATGAGTGTTACTTGTAAATTCAGTTGCAGGATTCCATGCTAAAGCAAAATTATTTATTTTTGTAATATGCTTAGAAATTTTGGTAGTTTACATAATTGTGGGAGAAAATATCTCTTGCTAAAAAAAACCTCTGGGGTAGAAATGTACTTGGAATTAATTGCCACGCATAGGATTCCTGAATGTGTTCAAACAACTGTAATATTTTCTACCAATTGAAATAGCTATGTCATCAAAGTTTACCAAAACTTAATGCAAATACACAAAGTAATTGAACTGACAATTTCTATGATGATACTTACCTTAAACAAGAAAATATCTGAATATGGCAACATGTGATTCACTCTTTACTGTTCCGCATAGATTTCAGAAACATTTGAGTCTTTCGAGAACCAATCTCTAACCTACCTAAATTGTCCTATAATGACATTGAACAGTTTTTTGTAAATGTGTCTTTTAAATTTTGTTACATTTATTCAAAATCAGTTAGAAATCTTTAATCAAAGTATTCAGTGTTGATCCCTAGTGCACCCACAGCGTGGTCACGATGTTCAGGTTAAACCCGATGGGGGTAGATGTGGGGGGGACTCCAAGAACCAGCTTGAAGCCCAAAAGAATGACTGCACATGGAAAGAACGCATGCAGTGAAGTTCATTTGTGCAACAGTAGTTTTATAGTGATTGAGTACAAAGAAACGCTTTGAATCATGCTGCATGTTGTATCAACTAATTTGTCACATTTGTACGTTTGCTATGGGCCTACATGCTCAGCAACCAAGGCGTTTAAGGGTAAGTAGCAGGGAGGAGAGAGGGAGTAGGAAATGAGGACCCGCTTGACCAAGGAGACTGCCAAAAGACACGGTGGGGGTGGACCTCCCTTGGAAACTGTATGCCATTTCCCTTACACACGACCACCCTCGGAAACGGTATGCCGTTACCTTCTCACACGAGTATTCTCAGTATTCGGTCAGCCCGTCTGTGTGTTAGAGTCACAACAAGGTGTTTATGCAACACTCAGTGATTACTTCGAATCATCAGTAGTAACAATTATTGAAAATTAAATTAAAGCATACAGAAGCAATGGAGGAGCGGGACAAAATAATGAGAGTTTAAATGGTTACCATGATTTTAATTTTAAAGTTTTGTAATTCTCCTTTGGACTGTTTTGACTTAAATGAAGAAACTGTTACAAATCATAAAAATATTCTCTTATGTGTTTCTTTTTTGGATGCTTGAATAAATGTAGATACTACAGTAACTTAAAGTATTTTTCAAGCAAAAGTACAAACTTGATAGTAAAAAATGCAAAAAGAAAGACAACATCTATAGTTATTTGGACTTAAATAATTATGTGTTTTAATGCAAACTTACAGAGAATTGAAACTTCACTTTCCAGTGACCTTGCAAATAAGAATTAAAAGTTTTTCATTTTCATTTTTATTATTTTAAAAAATGTCTATCTATTTATTTATTTTAACATTGGTAAATAGTTATTAGGATACCTCCCCCTTCCTCTGATGCCCCCTTCAATCACTCAGAATCCTCTCTTCTTGTTATTTGTTAAGTCCATTAGTCTCCTCAAACCAGATGTCAGAACTATAAGGTGACCACAGTAATTTTGTGATAACTTTTTTCTTTTCCATGATTTTTTAGAGTGATTCTTGATGGGTAGCTTACTTGGACGAAATTTCTTTTTCAATATATGAGGAAAAGTTGGTTAAAAAAAAGAACAGGATAAGTTGTATGGCTTATAGAAAAGACAAGGACCATCACAAATTTAGCCACCACACTGAATAGGTATGTTATAGCTAATAAAGGTAAACCTGTAATTTTAGAATTAATATACTCACTAAATATTAAAAGAAACAGTTGTCTGGAGAACAATGTTAACAATTTCAAATTAATTAGAAAATGCAAAGTTGAAGAGTATCAGGTAAATTTATGAAAAATTTAAAAAACCTTATTGAAAAAAGTATCATTTTCCCAAAAAATTCTTACAATTGTTAGATTATATCTAAGAAATTTATTAGGTAGATCTCTATGTACAAAGACTATTCTTGCTTTTCAATGTTTTCAGCACTCTAAAAACACTTCTTAGGAGGATACAGGGCAAAGGGCTGTGCTACTAGAGATCTGATGGAGGGAAAACAAGCCTGTTCACATGTGGAGGTGTCAAAATACTATAGTGTGTAAGCTAGTGGCAAATCAATATAGCAGAAAAAAAGAAATTTTTAAAAATTTTACATAATACAGTTGGGTGTGGTGGCGTGTACCTGTAATCCCAGTTACCTGGGAGGCTAAGACTTGGGATCACTTGTGTTTGCGGGGTTGAGACAATCCTGGGCATCATAGCAAGACCTGGTCTCTTAATATGAATGTTACTTTATTTTTGGAAAAAATTTTATGTCTGAAAATAAGTTCTGAAAAAAACAACCTTGTAAATTCAACAATATAATAAAGCTATTTTTCACTCAACAAATTCTTTTAAGATATATGTTTCTCATTTCTTTTTGCCAATGTATTCCTGAAAATGTTCTACTCTGTGGATGATTTATATTATCACCCTGGTTTACACATTGCCTCCCTACAGGAATAAGTTGAAGGTAAAGGGACTGACATCTTGAATGTCCAAGCCAGTGGGGTATAACTTCCGTAAAAGTCAAAAGCACACATGTTCACTTCCCACCTGCTTGGAGGTGTTACAAGTTCCTCCACTATGGCTCCCCTTGATATGTGGCTCTTTTGTAAAAAAAGCTTCAGAAATACTGGTTGACTGTCATAAAACCATGCTAGATAAGGCAAGTTTATTATCAATTCAGACAAATGGAAGATTCTTGAAGCCTTTATTTTATATCCAACTTGCCTTTATTCTGAGATAGCACAGGCAGAAAGACTCTCACTCTATAAGAGGCAGAGCAAAGGCTGCTCACCTCAACATTTGCACTCTTCAGGGTCCATAGTCACTTAACAGATTCACTGTTGCAAATTCAAGACCCATCTGTTGTTCACTAATAGCTCCAGGTTATGGTCTCTCCTTTGTGTGGAAGATGAAAAACAGTCTAATTTTAGCCCATTTTTCTTAAATCAGTCTTCTTCTGCAGTGTCACTCTCAACTTGCAATAGGTTTATGTCACATACCCCTGGGCTTCTGTTTCACCATATGGCAGGTCCCGGAGAGGTCTGGCCCTGCCTCTCTCTGTGGGGTGGCCTGTGGAAAGCAAGGAGAGTGGGGTAAAGCAAGCCAATGAAGACCAAGTCAGAGTGTTAAGCCGCAGCAAACACAGACTCTCAGAGAAACAGGCAAACAGCAAGGTTTTATTAAAAGACTTAGCTGAGGGCACTTGGGTCTCAAGGAAAATCGAACCCAAGGCTGGAGCTTCAGTTGATGCAGGCAATTTATAGGTTTTGCAAAAGCTACAAATACATTTTTTGCATTTTTAACCCTATAGAGGCAATTTCCTGCGCGATTCGATATAAAATTGTCATAAGAGTACACGAAATTAGCACAACAATACAATTTATGACACTCTGGATATCTCTAAGAAATTATACCTCCATGGAACTAGACTTTTCACCTTAGATAAGTTCTTTTTCTTCTGCACAAGCTGTTTTCCTCCCAATTAAGAGAAGGGTTTCCTCCCAATTAAAGGCAGGGTAGGCAGCTGTGTTCATTTATTATCTTGTTTTTAGTTTTCCCACACATAGCCTGGCCTTGAGTTAGCCAAAGTGAGAAAAAGTTCCACAGAGACTTAGTTAATTGAATGCCTGCATCCCAAGTCAATTTTTAGTCCTAGTGGTTAATACTTGATGTATCAATCTTGAGGGGCTAAAGAACTCATTCAGGGGGTTTTAACTCATTTTTACAGGAGTACCATGAAATCCGAATTTGAAAACATTGGGGGAAAAGCATTTTGAAAGAAAGAACTTGAGAACCAAATATGAGCAAAAATTATTAGCTGTGAAAATTTCTTGCTCATTTTTTGCTGAGGGCTTCTAAAGTAATTTTGGAAACAATTACAGAGAATATGGGAAAAACAGTTTCCCTCATAAATTATTTGACCTGCCCAAAGTTCTTAAGGTTCTAATTATTTTTCAATTAGAAAAGTAAAAAGCTCACCTTTCATAGAGTTTAAGGGCATGTCCTGCTCACCTTGAAATAGCAGAGTTCAGAGGTTCTTACTGCTTTGCATTTCTTAAAGTAATTGAGTCTCAGAAGTGGAAACTTGGGGGTATAAGGGTTCCCATTTTCATGTGTTATAGGGCATCTTGATGGCCTCCTAACTCCTTACCATGATTTTCTCTCTAGTCATCTGACTTTGTCATTCCTTGTCAATCATACTTTCCCCAACAGGAACCCTGCTTCTGACAACATTAGCTTAATATAAATGCTACTCTTTCTCCAAGTATAAATGCCAGTCATCCTTGCAATAAAATCAGGTGCAAATGGGGCAGAAGCTTCCAACAAGTCAAAGGGAAAAAAAAAACCCGGCATCCCTAAAATTCGACTTCTGCTGACCAGATTCTTTCAGATTCATACTACACACATGGAGCAGCTGCCAGTCAAATGTAATTTTAACAGCAGGATTTTATTAACCAGGAAAATGTCAGTAGTTTATCAAAAACAACCCAACATTTAGCAGCAGATGAATGGATAGGAAGCTTGTGACTTATGGGATGATGGAGTATTATTTATTTTAAAAAAGGAATTGAATCTTGATAAACATGTATAAATCTCAAAATCATTATGCTGAGATAAAGAAGACAGAGTTTATGCACTGTTTGGGTCATTTTTATAAGATTCTAGAAAATGTCAGCTCCTCCAAAGTAATGGAAAGCAGGTCTGTGGTTGCCTTGTTAGGGACATAGTAGAGGGAGGAAAGGAAGAGATTACAAAGGAACCCTAGAAGCCTTTTGGGGCCTCCATTATGTCGTTGGGGCTCTTCTTCCACCTTTCTAGCTTCCCTTGCAACTGCCACAGGCTCCTCCCAGAACCATTCTCATAACCATTTGACCTATAGCTCTCCCTCAGCCTGAGAGGGTCAGAGGGCAGGGACCATTGGATAAGGTGAAGCTTTTGCTATATCTCTTTCTGAACACAAGTCCTGATAAGCTCCTCTCGTAACTAACCCACCCCTCACACACACACACACACACACACACACACACACACACACACACACACACACCACCCGCTGAGCTAGTATCAGCTGTCTCTTCGAGAACTGAAGCCCACTCCTGGAGGAGGGAGGAACATTCCTGTCCACCGCACCTCCTCCTGATAGTCTCACGCACCCTTCCTCTTCAGGAGCCAGAGGAGCCCTGAACATACCCTGCAGTGCCCTTCCTAGAGAAGAGGGAGTGGAGGGCACCCTGAAGAGCTGGAGTTGGGCTAGAGCAGGTCCCCTGAGCTCACAGAGGAGGAACCTGCCAAATGAAAGAGAAGGTGTATGCAGGCAACCTGTCCTGGTTCTTCTGTGTGCACTGACTCCAGCAACATTCCAGTGCCCCCAGGTTCTTCCAGTTTCTAGACAAGTCTGAAACCCTGCTGCCTATTTTGTTTGGAAGAGAAATGATGAGAACAGCTGCATACCACTGTCACCAGCCGCCAGAGGAAAGTGCAAACCAACGGAAAAGAACTTCTCAGTAATCAAAATCAGAATTTAGATCCCTGACCTCAAAGGCAAAACACCCTATAAACAGAAAACAGAGGGAACAAGGATACTCTGTGTGGGAAAAAGAGGATGTCATCATGTCATTCCACCTGGGGAAAGTGGCAGGACCTCCTCACAGCCAGTACAGCTCAACAGAGGACTCTTGATATTTGGGTTCATGTGAGGGCACAGTCTTGAGGGCAGAGGGAGTTAAAATACTTTTGGAAGTAATTGTGACTTTGGAGGGGTTGAGGTCGAAATCACCCAGAGTCAACTAGAACTGCCAATTTGGCCACATGACTGTGATGTGGCTGGACTATCAGGTTACTTGAGTCACCACTGTCAACTCCTTCATCTTTTCCTCCTACTTCCTGGAGGCTCCTTCTGTATCTATGCTCACATTTCCATCTCCCTCCCCATCTCCCTCTCTGTGGCCCCTGGTCCCCAGCACTCACTCCTTGTGCTTGCCCAGAGCAGCAGTCCCAGCTTGAACTGTCAGCCAGCACAAAGTTTTCTTCAGGAGAACTGCCATTGCCCAGCCCCTTTGTTTTGGTCTCAAACAACATAATATTCAGTATGCAAATAAATTATTTTAAGAATTGCTTTTGTCAATATCTGTGTGGATTTTTAAGTTATACATAACAGTTTTTATAAGCCCTTATATATTTTCTTTGTTGACCATATAACAAAGCCAAGTCTTTGTTATATATAATGTATATATATATATCTTAAAGGCCATCAGTCATCATTATCGTCATCATCATCATCATCATTTTATGCCTCATAATTTAGTCCCAGTGTTCTTTTACATATTTTTCACTTGAGGCAAAGATTTCTAATTATCATCAATATGTAGTATAACCCTAAAGTAGAATTTTTCACAGAATACCAAGGTTTAATTAGTGAGCAGCCGATGAGTTGGTTGGTTGTCTTTAAAATAGCAAAGTCTTTCAATGATTTAAAATTACAGGAAAGGCATCATTTCATAGTAGCTCAAAATTTTTGATTCATAAAGTGCTAATTTCTGGCCACAGGGTATCTGTGGCATTTCAGTTCCCCTCTGTAAAGTAGGAATGCTCGGGCTTGCAGATTCCTAAGAGCTAAGGGAAAAGATGAAAGTAAAGGTCAGCTTGAGGCCGGATGCAGGGTAGGTCCATACTTGGGGCCATTCTTGGTTCTGTAGAGAGAGCCCCTCGCACTGTGATACGTTGATTAATGATGTGTTGTTTTCAAGTCTCTTTATAAAATCTTACAACCGTGAGTCTCCTTCAGTTCCCTTCTGTGTGGACTTAATGTCTTTGTTGGAACTGTGATAAAATATTGTAAGGAGAAAGTAAAGGTCATCATTACTTTTTGGTCATCAACCTAATGGCAGTTTTTCTGATAAGAGACCTGAATGAACTGGTTAGCTATCCACCAACAAAAGATATTACTGTGATCAAATAAGTCAATATTTGCATGATTAACTTGCAAATATTCAAAAGTACAAGAAACTTTGTATACAACAGTGGTGTGGGATGGCTATGAGGAACTAAAAATAAAACAGGACAATTGCTCTGGACTATAATAAGCTGGAAAAGAATTAAGTCCAAGATCCCCTCAGTAATTTCTGAAGGAGAAAAAAATTCTTGCTTCTATAAACAAAGAAAATATTTGATATGGTACATTGTGGGTGCAGAAAGTAACAGAAATTGATAACCAGATTCTGAGTCATGGCTTGATTTTTATTCTTTCAATCAAGTAAAAATGAGTTTAAAATACTATTTATTTCCTCTTTATTAACTTGGAATTTTAGAGTAAAAGAGATTACTTCCTGGTTAGTTCACTATCACAATATCAAAAATGGATTTGAGAGGCAAATTCTTGAACTTTCTAGAGAAATGGAATTCACCTGTAACTGTAATGAAGTTTCTGGTGATTCACACAGACATGTGGGCTCTCTCTCATCTTTCACCTACCTTCATCTACCTTCATCTTAGCTTGGAGACCTCCCTTGATAATTTTGTTTTACTTCTTGCCCATCACTCTCTGCCTGTTCCCAATATTTAAACAATATTAAATGTAATCATTAAAAATTTATAATTATACAATTATACATTTAAATCTATATTAAATTTGATGGTACACTTTAAATAGTATCTGAAAACTTAATTAACCCATTCTGAGTCACTCATTTGTGTTGTACCCAGGCATTTCTCCCTGTTCTCTAAATTAACTGCTACTAGGTGAACTCACAGGGCACCCAAAAATGAAACAAATACACAAATACAAATACCAAGAGCTGGATAGCTGAATCAAGGGGCAGTGTCCATATAGGTCACTTTCAGTGGGTTCTTCAACCCTCACACACAGTTATAGGAGACCTTAAGCTTTAACAACCACGAGGTTCATTCCACAAGGAAAACAAAGATCAGCATAGCCATAGGGGCCAGCTACCTCACCCAGTCAGTGTCCAACAGTCAAATAGAGTGCCAATAACTGTCACCAGAAGTGCGAAGATGCTCAAAATCAGTTGCCAGGAGTACTCCATCAATAAACAACTAGAGACACCAAGTCCAGGTCATTTGGTGCTCCCATCAGGCAATGTCAGAGACAGGAATAGAGGCCCAGTCTCTGCAAAGTTCTCAGCTTCTCTTCCTTCATTGACAAGTCAAAATGAAAAATTACTATTAACCATGTTTTCATATTTATCTGGGCCAGGGCCTGAGGATGTTTGTCCTTCTCAACAGTTTTCTTATCTCTCCTCTCTCACAGACCTCCAGAGAAAGTCTTTTCTTCAAAACTAACCATTTTCCCACCCCATGTGAATACTGATATTTGTATTTTTGTTTTGCGTTCTGCTTTTTGTTTTTTATTACATACCAGTCTCCTGTCAGCACACTTAGACTATGGCAAAACTTACCTGGGCAGAATTCTTAAGAGTAGGGGTTTTCATTTTCCATAACAAAAGAGTACAAGTTCATGAATATACAGAAATAGACAGCACAAGGAAAACACTGAAAAAGTGTTTTCAGTGAACACTTTACTGAAACCACTGTCTTCCCACCAGAAAAAGAAAACCAACATCAACATGCTGAAAAGTCCTTCCAGGATTTTTTTTAATGTATTTATTTATCCCTACTAGTATAGAAATAGCAATGATGCGCTTTCGAAAGTAAGTATGCTCTGCCACAATTTAATCAGAAATGTTATTAGGAGAAGAGAATGGCTTCTTAGTTTAGTCCATGGCACTTAATCCAGCATTTTTGGCTCAGTAATTACTTGTTGAATGAATGAATGAATGCAAATGACATCACTATTAAATAAAAAAGTGACATATTGAGAATAAATGTATCCATTTGTTTGTATACTGTCTTGTCTAAAATTTCCATATGTACAACCTTGGACAATTCTTCCAAACAAATTATAGGTTCTCAGTTCAGGGAAATCTTTAGAATTGTCTTGGAATTTTTATGGTGAACATGTCCAGGTTCTTTCAGCAAAGTTAATGAGGTTAAACTGAAAAAAAAAAAAAAAAAAAAAAAAAAAGCTAAGTCAATAGTGAGTGCAGATATTTGTTTATTCAGAAACAAGCAAAATCTTTGAAAATCTGGCCTAAGATTTAAAAATTGTCTACTTAAAATCCCAAGTTCAGCCTCAAATTCTCAGGTTCACTCTCAAAGAGGTCTTTAAGTGTCATCTATTTCAAAAATGTATATGAAGTGGAATAAAAGATGTCATGGGGGAATCAGGTGTAGGTGGGAGGCATGGGGGTTGAAAAAACTCAACAGAGACAGAGTGGACAATAGAACAGGTAGGTTTATTTAAATAAACTGTTAAAAGAAGCAGGGGGTGAGACAGGGGAGGTCTGCTGCTTACAGACTGAAGGCCCTGAGGCTCTAGTTACACTCCAGTCATCATGGATTGGTCAGAGTGACTTGTCTTGGTGACAAGTTAGGGTGACAGACCTGACTGATGATCCAAATTAGCATAATGGAGCAACAGCTCTATGGATCATCAGCTCTTTGGACCATTAGCTTAATATCCAGGTTCCCATGGCAAGCCCTTTATCTATTCAAGCCTCCCAACTTTCCTGCTGGGCAAAGGTTTTCTAATGTAAAAAATGAAGCCACAACAGAGGATGGGGTGGGAAACAAAATAGCACAACATGTCTTCTACCATCACCTATAAATAATGTCAACCAAATGTGTCACCTGAGTCTAATTGTGAGAAGCCATGAAATAAATCCCAGGCAGGGAGGCATTCTGTCTTGGACTCAACAGTGAGTCAGTTTGTGTATGTAAGTGAAGCATCAGGAAGTGCAATAGAATTTAGAGATGACATACTTATCTATTACTTCCTATTCCATTGCCTAGATTATGAAAATGAACTAGTCAGGAAGTAGACTCTTGCTCTGGAAATTAAACTAATTTAATACAATGCATGACAGTCCCATTCATTACCAAATTAACAAGAACATCGCTCCTTGATCAAAATTTGTTGGCTTCATTATCTTTGTCCAGAAGCCAAGAAAATGTAGTTTTACTGAGTACATATATTTCTGAGTTAAGGAAATAAAAGCCCATCTCATGCTGTGTAACTTGAACTTCTCCATTATTTACTCCTAATCATCCCATCTCTCTTAAGCACTCATCACCTAACAAGACAGAAGCTACTGGTATGTTGGAGTTTTTCCTCTCTTCCCTTGGTCCCTTATTTCACTGTACAAAGCAGTCCTGACCTTTATACTCCAGGCATCATGGATTGGACAGGTTACTCATGGAGCAAAATAGAAATCTTCTAAAATATGTTTGCCATTAGAAGTCAAAGGTGGAGAAAAGAAACAATTCCTTCCTTTTCAGCGTGACACTGACCAGTGCCTTGACAGGTTAAACCCTGCCATTTGATTTTAATAGTGGAAAATATCACCAAGAAGCATTAACTGATTCTCAGATAACTGATTGGCTAAATTGTGTTTAGATTGTTTTATAACTAGTTAATCGAGACTATATTTATAGAATTCCTGAATATTTGAGAATTCCAAAAACCATAACTATAATTAAGAATACAGGATATCGATTGAGGATTGTAGTCATTATGAAGTTAGTTTGCATATTATTTTCTTTAACAATCACAGCTTAATAAATGAAAAATAGTATCTCATTGGTGCCAAATTTGCATTTCTTTTATTACTGTTCTGGCTAAAGAATTTTTCATAAGTTTATAAATTATGAATATTTTGTGCACTGCCTGTCCCTAACATCTGAACATTGACAAGTTGGAATCTTAGTGTTTTGCAAGGAGGTTTGCATAAACCTTTGTTGAAGATGTGGCATTTTCCTCATCTGTTGCATCATAAACTCTTAGCAATTTTAGGAAATTGGAATGGAAAGGAAAATAAGAAAGCAATCTAAAATTTCAACTCCTTTCCGGAATTACCTAGTTCTGTGTCCACACTTTGAATAATTTGCTCCTGCCCAGATGAAGTATGGTAATCAGGTGAAGTGTGATAAAGTGATGTATGTTGAAGCTCAGTTACCTAATAAATAGAGCTGAGGGGGTCTAGATAAACCATGACTGAATGACTCAGGTACTGGTATGTAGCCCAGTTTCTTCTGGAATCTTCTTCATTCTATCTTCTCCACATCAGGTCATGTGCTACCACCAGTGATAGCCCATCCGGAACACCGGGACGTGTAAAGTGTATATAAACCCTTAACTCCCTGTTAGGGGTGCTCAGCCTTTGTTTCTGAATTCGCTGAGTCAGCACCAGTACTACTAATAGCCCTAGTGTCCTCGTTCCCTGATTGCCATGACTGAGTACAGTCCTTGAGTCCCTGATTGTCTGCTTTCACAGGGACTCTCTGGTTTTTGCTTAACTATTTCTAATAACTGTCTACGGCCATACCACCCTGAACGCTTCTGATCTCATTATAAATATTTCTAATAATAGAAACATCACTATTTCAACGTGTCAGCCCTGAATAGGGACTACAATTATTGGAAAATACCTTACATTAATCTGAAGACTTCAACTTATTAACATTTACATAATCCTATTAGCTGGAGCTGCTCAAAATATCTTCCTCAATTTATGGCATCCTTTTCACTTTTTGTGGATGGAATAGTTCCCTAAATTCTTAAGTTAATTTTTCAGCTCCTTTCACCATTCATTTAAATTTTCTTATTACTTTAATCATTCAATCATAGACATAGCCAGTCCTACTGTTCCTAATTAAACAAAAGTCTTTCTGGTTTTCTTTACTCTCAATTGACAAAATGGTTTGCAGTTCAGAAGGAAAACATTGGCATTCTTGCTCTCTTGCTCTGTAAAACTGACTGTAATTTATAACTTTGAAAACTTCTTTAAAATAATCTTTACATGTAAGTCAAATTTTAGCCTGGGATAAAGTTTTCAGAACTACATAGGGACCATCTGGAGTGTGTTTCTACGGGAACTGAGCATTCTAATTCCCTTTATCAGTTGGTACGAAGACAGTCATAGTACTAAGTACTGTGATGGTGATTAATGTTGAAAACAGCACAGAAATTTCCCTCCGGGAGCCTTAGGAATGATTCTCCTTCACTAGGTTTGTCCTTGATAACAAAAGTGAGCTGTAAAAATTCTCTGTGGTGGACTTTATAAAGGGTGGTGACTTGAGTTCTTGCAAGTTTTATGACACACATAGCAGAGTAGATATGAACTTGCCTGGTATTGTCTTTGTGTTCTCAAATGTGGGTATGAGACATGAGTTAAAACTCCCAGGTATTGGCTTATATATTGTGAAATTAAACAGCTACTCATGAAATATTTTGAACACTTCTTAGAAGCAAAGACTATTTCCTAATTTCTCCAGAGGTTTTCTTCAATTCTAGATTTTCTTCAACTTAATTATATGAAACTTCTTTGAAAAATTTCTAGAGATAATTGTAGATCCACATGCAGTTATAAGAAATAATGAAGAAATCTTGTACCTTCTTTGACCATTTGGGATTGTTGAAGTATTTTGGGATTGTTATTTGTAATTGGTTGATGAAATTATTTGCTTCTGATTCAGAACTAATAATGCTCTATGACTACATGAATAGTGCAGACATCTTGGTCTCTTGGACTCACTAGTCTTCATTGTCTTAATATTTTTAAAGGAAAGCTGTAGTAGTTCATAAGTGTTCATCCATTTCTGGTGTTCTATTGGAATCTGAGCTTAAGATGTCTGATATACCAAGGTCACCATTATTTGATATCACCCATGAACCAACAATAGTTTTTACATTATTAGATTATTGTAAAAAAACTAAAAAATAACTTTCTATGACATATGAAAATTAGAAAAAAAATCCAGACTTTAGTGTCCATGATAAAGTTTTACTAAAACCCAGTCATGGTCATTCTTTACATGTTACCTGTACCTGCTGTCATGGTACATTTGCTGCAAGAGGCTTTATTTCAAAGCCTAAATCTTTTCTGACCCATTACAGAAAAAGTTTGCTGGCCCCTCCCTTAAACCATTCGGATTCTTTTGTATGTGTGTTTGTATTTTGTTTTCTTTTCAGAGGTGTTTTTATTTTATTTCTTTTTGTTTTTTCTAAAGCTTTTTAAACTTTATTTAAATTAAAATATTTTTAATTAAGGTAAATTAGGATGCTCCCATTAGTTATTATTCCTGTAGTGCACCCACACCAATCAAACCCTTTCAACTAAGAATGCCACTTTCAAGAATTTATCCTAAAGAAAAGCAAAAGTATTCAACACTAGGCAATTTGTTATATAAAATACATTACTTTCATATGATATAAAACTATATAATTATTAAAGTTGGTTTTATAAGAGTTTTTAATGATTTGGAAAATACAATCCATTGTTCAATTGAAAATGCAAGTTTAATCAACACACAGAAGTTAGTAGCTTTCCTATATGCAAAATGTCAAATAGAAAAAGATGAAATCAGAAAAACCATCCCATTTATCATCACACCAAAAAAAAAAAAATTAAATACTTGGGAATAAACCTAACAAAACATGTGAAAGAACTATACAAAGAAAACTTTAGAACACTGCTAAAAGAGATAGAAGAAGACATAAGGAAATGGAAAGACATCTCTTCTCATGGATTGGAAGAATTAATATCATCAAAATGACCATTCTATCAAAAGTAATCTACAAAATCAATGCAGTCCTGATAAAAATCCCAATGATGTTTTTTAAAGAGATAGAACAAAAATTACTGAAATTCATATGGAATAACAAAGGACCTCGAATATCAAAAAGCCTCCTGACCAGAAAAAAAAGAGAATGGAGGTATTACAATTCCAAACTTCGAACTATACTCTAAAGCCATAGCAATTAAAACAGCTTGGTACTGGTACAAAAACAGACCATCAAACCAATGAGAGATAACTGAGTTCCTGGAAATAAAACCACACATATATAGTCAACTAATCTTTGACAAAGGAGGGAAAAACTTACATTGAAACAAAGATAACCTCTTCAATAAATCGTGCTGGGAAAACTAGACTAAGACATGCAAAACAACGGACCAAGACAACTCCCTCACATCATGTACAAAAATCAATTCAAAATGGATAAAAGACTTAGATGTCAAACCCTCCATGAATTAAAGGTCAGAAATCCCTTTCTGGAAACATCTACAGATGGCAAAAAAAAAAAAAAAAAAAAAAAAAAAAAAAAAAAAAAAAAAAAAAAAAAAAAAAAAAAAAAAAAAAAAAAAAAAAAAAAAAAAAAAAAAAAAA
>PVHY01006580.1:0-45225 GCA_004024945.1 Uropsilus gracilis | reverse complement strand
GGCAAAGAACTAAAAAGACACTTCTCCACTGAAGAAATACAAATGGCCAACAGGCACATGAAAAATGCTCAACGTCACAAGCAATAAGGGAAATGCAAATTAAAAGCCACAACAAGATACCACCTTACACCAGTAAGAATGGCCCACATTCAAAGAACGGGCAACTAGTGCTGGCAAGGATGTGGAGAGAAAGGAACACTCTTACACTGCTGGTAGGAAAGTAAACTGGTCCAACCACTATGGAAAGCTGTGTGGAGGACCCTCAAATTAATGAAAATGGAACTACCATTTGACCCAGCAATTACTCTCTTGGGGATCTACCCAAAAGAGACCTCAATGTGGGTACAAAGGGACACCTGTGCTCAGATGTTTACTGCAGCACTATTTATAATTGCAAGGACTTGGAAGCAACCTAAATGCCCCAAACAAACGACTAGATGAAAAATATGTGGTATATATATATACACAATGGAACATTACTCATCAATTAAAAATGACAAATTGATGATTTTATGATAACATGCATGTACTTAGAAGAAATCATATTAGAAACAAGTCAAAAAAGAAAAAGACAGAAACCAAATGGTTTCACTAATGGGATATAGGAAAAAAATAAACAAAAGCCATGAGGAAAAGTCAAAACAAGCTAACCACCAAACTGAAGCACACAACTTGGGGCAAGGGAGAAAGGGAGTGAACGGTGGTGAGAGAGGGGGGATGAATCCCTGGGATTACAAAAGTGTGACATTTATATATAAATAAATTTAAAAAGAAAGAAGATGCAGGTTTCAAACAATATCATTTTGTGAGGAAAAAGAGAATCTTCTCCATATATTTGATATATAGAAAAAGACACCTGACAATTCTCTCAGTGAAGAGTTATGAATGATTTTTATTTTCTTTTTTATTGCATTCTGCATTTTCCAATGTTTCTAAAAGGGATGTGTATTGCTTTATTTCAACTAAAAACATTTAAATTTTATTTATTTTATTTTAATTTTTTTATTATTATTATAAAGTTTATTCCAGTTGACAATTTAGGCCATAGGCATGTATATGACAATTCCATAAAAGGGATGAGTATGGGGGTGGTTAGAAGGGGTGGAGATGGGAGGGAGTGATCAGGGAGGAAAGGTGGTGGGTGGTCCCCAGGGAATACAAAGATGTGAAACACATAAATAAAAAAATTAATTAATTAAGAAAAAAAAGGAATCAGTACAATTTCTACGCTGGAGAGAAGCTGCTCTCCTGCCTGCCTGGCACTGTACAGATGGTTCTCTTTTTCTCCATTCCCTAATAATCCTGTCCCTTTTTTTTCTCTTTTTAAAAAATTTAATTTAAAATTTTAATTTGCATATATATGTATATTTATATTACATATTCCATTATTGTATAACCCAGGGACTTTCCCACTTCACTAACATTTGTTAACCATCCTGATCTTTTGTGCTCTTCACCTCCCCGCGCCTTTTCCCCCCTCCTTCTCACTCCATTGTTCAGTCACATTGGCTGTTTTCATTCTTTCTTATTCGTTTGTTTGTTTTTCCCTATAGCCATCATATAAGTGAGACCATCCTGTACTTCTCTTTTTCTTTTTGACTTATTTCTGCTAATGAGTCTTTCTAGTTCCATACAGGTTGCTGCAAATGACATGTGTTTGTCCTCCCTGATGGATGCGTAGTATTCCATTGTGTATATGTACCACATTATTTTTAGCCAATCATCTGTTTGGGGGCATTTGGTTTGTTCCCAAATCTTGGCAATTGTAAACAGAGCTGCAATGAACATGTGCGTACAGGTGTCCTTTTGAATTAATGTTTTCATGTCCTCTGGGTAGATTCCTAGTAGTGGAATTGCTGGGTCAAATGGTAAGTCCACTTTCCATTGTTTTTGGGTCCTCCACAGTCTTCCATAGTGGCTGGACCAGTTTGCACTCCCACCAGCAGTGTAAGAGACTTTCTTTTTCTCCACATCCGTGCCAACATTTGTTGTTGTCTGTTTTATTTTTATGGGCCATTCTTACTGGGGTAATGGTATCTCAGTGTGGTTTTAATTTGCATTTCCCTCATTATTAGTGATGTGAAGCATATTTTCATATGCCTATTAACCATTTGTATCTCCTCTTTGGTGAAGTGTCTTTTTAGTTCTTCTCCCCATTTTTTGACTGTGCTTTTTGCTTTGTTTTTGTTGAGCTGTAGGAGCTCTTTGTGGATTTTTGTTTTCAGACCCTTGTCACTTGTCTGGAGAGCAAAAATTTTCTCCCAGTTAGTTGGGTTTCTTTTTGTTTTGTTTATTGTTTCTTTTGCTGAACAGAACCTTTTTAGTTTTATGTAGTCCCCGCTGCTTATGTTTTCCTTCATTTTTTTTTCCAACCATAGTTGTTTCCCCAAATGGATTTCTGAGGTGAAATTCATGAAGGGTTTTGCCCAGGTTTTCTTCTATATATTTTATGGTTGCAGGTCTCACTTCCAGGTCCTTTATCCATTTTGAGCTGATTTTTGTACAGGGTGTGAGGGTGTTGTCCTGGTCCATTTTTTTTTTTTTTTACAAGTTTTGATCCAGTTTTCCCAGCACCATTTACTGAAGAGGCTATCCTTGTTCTGGGGTATGTTTTTTGCCCCTTTGTCAAAGATTAGTTGACCATATATGTGTGGTTTTATTTCTAGGTATTGGATTCTGATCCATTGGTCTGTTTGTCTGTTTTGTACCAGTACCATGCTGTTTTAAGTATTATGGTTTTGTAGTGTATTTTGAAGTATGGAATGGTAATACCTCCGTTCTCTCTTCTGTTTGTCAAAAGGGTTTTGGCTATTCAGGGTCTTTTGTTGTTCCATATGAATTTCAGTAATTTTTGTTCTATCTCTTTAAACTATGTCATTAGGATCTTTATTGGAATTGCATTGAATCTGTAGCTGGCCTTTGGTAGTATGGCCATTTTGATAATGTTGATTTTTCCAATCCATGAACAGAGAATGTCTTTCCATTTTTTAACATCTTCTTCTATTTCTTTTAAGAATGTTTTATAGTTTTCTTTGTATATGCCTTTTATGTCTTTTGTTAGGTTAATTCCCAAGTATTTGATTTTCTTGGTGCAATGGTAAGTGGGGTGTTTTTTTTTAATTTCTTCTTCTTCGATTAATTCTTTGCATATATGAATGCTGTTGATTTTTGTGTGTTGATTTAGTATCCAGGTTCCTTACTGAATCGATTTATTATTTCAATCAGCTTTTCTGTAGATTTTTCTTGGTTCTCTACATAGAGTATCATATCATCCTTGTATAATGGTAACTTTCTTTGTTCTCCATTCAGATTCCTTTTATGTCTTTCTCTTGCCTTATTGCCCTAGCTAGAAATTCCAGAACTATGTTGAAAAGGAGTGGAGAGAGCGAGCATCCTTGCCTGGTTCCAAACCTTAATTGGAATGATTTCAATTTTTCCCCATTGAGGATGATATTTGCTGTGGGTCTGTCCTATATAGCTTTTACTATGTTCACGTATCTTCCTTTTATACCAATTTTTTCCAGGGCTTTCATCATGAAAGGATGCTGAACTTTATCGAATGTTTTTTCCACATCTATTGATATGATGATAAGGTTTTTGTTTTTCCCTTTGTTGATATGGTGGATTATGTTGTTTGATTTTCAGATGTTGAACCATCCCTGTGCCCCTGGGATGAATCCCACTTGGTCATGATGGATGATCCTTTTTATGCAATGTTGGATTCGGTTTGCCAGGATTTTGTTTAGAATTTTTGCATCTGTGTTCATTAGGGAGATTGGTCTGTAGTTCTCTTTCTTTGCACTATCTTTATTTGGTTTTGGAGTTAGTGTAATATTTGCTTCATAGAAGTTATATGGTAGCTTTCCTTCTTTCTCAATTTTTTGAAACAGTTTTAATAGTACTGGTGTTAGTTCCTCTTTGAATGTTTGATAGAATTCATTTGTGAAACCATAAACCATCTGGACCTGGGTTCTTGTTTTTAGGGAGAGTTCTGATGACTGCCTCAATTTCACTGCTTGTGATTGATCTGTTTAAGTTTTCTATTTCTTCTTTATTCAATTTTGGATGACTGTATTGTTCTAGGAATTTGGCCATTTCTTCCAGGTTGCTGTATTTAAAAAACATTTAAATTTTATACTATATTCCTTACTTGCTGTTGATAACTGGACAGTCACTTACAGGTGTTATTAACAGAAAATTAGTGCATTTCCTTATAGTTTGCCAAGAATGATCAGAATGTAAAGCATAAGAACATCTGAACAAGAGAGGGATTTGAAACTTTATCTCTCACCTCATAATTCTTTATAAATATAAAAGTGCTAATTAAGACCTTTATAGTGAACCTCTAAACAATTATAATCACTACAAAAATTAAGTTAGGTTTGAGATACCCTTTCATACCATATTTTTAAAATAAAATGTGAGTATTGGTAGAGAAGCAAGAATCTTCATGTACTTATCATGCTAGTATAAACTAGATCAGACTTTTGAAAAGAATCTGCCAATTTCTAGTAAGAATAAAAATGCACATCTTAATATCCAGCATATCTATTTTAGGTATATATCTAGAAAATTTTTCTTATTTGTTTTAGAGATTAAAAAATCAGGAAAGGTGGTTCATAAATACATTTTCGAAAGGAAAAATTATGAACATTCTATGTATCCATTTTCAGGAAATGCAGTATTAACATGTGTATTTTATCATGAATGTAATTATATGTCTTTTTTTGTGACTCACTTTAGGTCTCACTTTGTTGCCCAGGGAACCTTAGGCTCACGTTGCCCAGGGTACCACGGACTCCAGTGATCCCCAGCCTCAGCTTCCCAAGTAGCTAGGATTCAGGTATGCACCACTACCGCGCCCAGTTATTTTTGGGAACTAGGTCTCACTATGTTGCACCCGACAGGTCTCAAATCCATGGACTCAAGCAATTCCTAGCCTCGGCCTCGTGTTTCGTAGACTAAATGCACCAGCATGCACCATCATGACTGGCTGAAAATTATGTCTTATGATTACATCTTAAAAAAGAATGATGAATGAAAATTAAGGTGTATAAAATGAATGTATAATGCGTAAATATGTCTTTTTGATATTTTATGTCAACGTTTTAAAATAACAAGAAAACATTACATATAACTTGCTGTTACACATGTGAACAAAAAACATGAGAACACAGACTTAAAATATATACACCAGATTTGTGTGATAGCATTTGCTCTAAAGAGACAAGAGAATTAAAACTGGGAGAGGCAAAAGGGGACCATAATTTTAGTCCCTATTTTATTTCTCATTCCCCAAATAAGCAAACAAAAAACAAACAAAAAGCAAATATGAAATAATGAACATTTTATGTTCTGTAATATCTGCTTATATTTTATATGGTTTAATTTTTGCTCTAAGTTATCCTTTAATAAATAAGAAATAATCAAAATGGGTGAGGTAGACAGACTGATACAGAAAAGTGAAGATCTAAAAGCAGATGGTACTGAATAATCTGACAATTTATTATAGCTATTTTGAATTCTTATCTGTGTTATCTCTAGATCTTATCATTCTGGAAGTCTTGTATCTACTTTGGTTTTATATTAGACCAGAGTCATCTCCACAAAGTCAATAAAACTCCCAGTTCAATGACATTTACAGAAGAGTCATGATCACACTTGAAAATAAAGAGGGAAGAGTGTAGGATATTTTATTTCAAAGTGTAGTGACTATGTTTTATGGATAAAACAAGAATCACAAAGTTTCTGGGAAAAGAAAAATAGATAACTTAAGTAATTAGTGGCTGTTAAGATGATAATTCCCAGATTCTATCAACTACTAATAACAATTTTTACAGTAGTCATCTATATTCATCTACCTTCCATGAAATTTTACAAGCAAAATTTTAAATGACTCCCTATCCATCTCTCTCTATATAAATATGTATACACATACATATGTAAATATGTCCTTATACATGTTTTACATGTATGTTATATGTGTATTTATGATCATTTAAAATATCATTTGATATACACACAAATATTTTCAAGTCATGTAACTGAGCAATTAAAAGCACAAATATCAGATCTGAAATGCCTGGGTTTGAATCCGTATTCTGCCATCTACTATTTATGTGAATTTAGGGATGCTTTTAGTCATTCTTAGTAATTTACTGATTTTAGTTATTTAGCTTATTCATTTTATATCTGTAAAAAGGGAATAATAAAAGTATCTACTACACAAAGCAATTTCACTACTTAAATGGTTAATATATATATCAAATACAAAAATTGAAAATATTTAGTAAATGTTGGAATTTTGTACATTTCTTTAACACGTTCATTCAATGCATGGCCAAATGATAGTTTGACCTTCCTCAAATGTCATACACTTAGTTAGCATTCACTGAACATGGTGGTGGTGGTGATGATGATGATGATGATGACTGTGAAACAAAGCATGGGTGCCACAAAATCACAATTCAAGTCAGTAGTTTGCTTTATTTTTGCAGTAAGACATTACGCCTTCATCATTTTTGACACTGGATTTCCAAACTAACACAACTGCCACATCCTCTTCCATAGTGTTACAGAACACAATAGGAGTTCCCCAAATCACAGTTTTCAGGAAGCACACAGTTCTGCAAAGATAAGGTGGCTTCCCAGTGTACACAACAGAAGGCACAGGAATCATAAAATTGAACTTGCTGTTTAGCCACTTTGAAAATAACCATCTCACTAACCTTTTATCTTTTCTTGTAAATGTCTACTCATTCTCACTTTTGTTTTTCCCTGGTCTTGTTTTATGCCTTATAGTATAACGGACTTCCACATAGGAGGTCCAGCTCCTTTCTAGTCTATGTAATTTAACCATTACAGACACACCAAGCCATTCACCTCCAAAAATAAGAAAGCTACTACATCACAAAGGGAATCTCTGATTTATCAGATCTTCCAGAAATTATGGTTTAATATTACCTGGCATGCAGATATATGATTAACTCATAGCAAGTATGTTTCTGCTACATATAATTAAAATCTATAGAGCACAATAAGTTTTCTGAAGATGCAGGAAAAACAGGGTAGTAATTCTATACACATCTTCTGAGGCATATAACCATGGTTCCCTAAGTATTCATTTCCTATGTTTCTTTAGCAGCAACACAGAATAAATGTGACAAAAATATCCCCCTCTTGACAAATAAAAAGTAGAAAAAAATCCTTGTATCTCAGTACTTTAATGTGTCAATGTTGATTCTACTAAATAACATATCTAAACCTTTCAACAGGAATAAGAGGATCAAAGATAATTCACCCACCAAAATAAAGACTTTAGCTTCAAAACTGTATTTAAATCACTCAGTAATAAACTAAAAGCTTGGCTAAAGTGATTCTTAGGGATCTGAAAGCTACCAGGTGTGCCTCTCTCTGTTTTAGACACATTTTCCTTTCTAGTCTTAATTAGAAAGATCTTTCAGTTCAAACCACCTTGTTTCGTGTGGCATTCTGCCTGGCACACACCATGACATTCTCATATCCAAATTTCAATAATAAATGAGGGCCACAAAAGCAAACAATCGATCAAAGAAAAGGAAGTAACTAGCTCTTATTAAAAAGATTAGAGATAATTAAATGCCATGCTATCTAAGTCATCCTAAGGTATGACATGTTTTGTTTATTTTAATTTTTCATAAAATATATAATGGCTTATTTAAATGGTTTTAAATGATTTTACTGTAGAGTTCACAATAACTGAAACAATCTCCCAAAATCTTAACAGAAATAATCTTGCTAGGCTATGACTTTGGCTTCAGGTAGGAATGCCTACCCATATATTACCAGCTGTTGTTTTGTTTGTAATCATGATTTTAAGTACTGGATAATAACAGCTTTAAAATCTTTCATTCCATTATTCACAAATCTTCCATCTTCTTTCTAAATTGTTCAAAATCTCTTTTTTCTTGAAGCACTTTTTTTCCCACTCTTATCTCATTTTTAACTAGCTGTATTTTATCTAATTTTTTTGCAACCACCATTTTTGTCTCAGTTTCACATTTTTTGAGCTGGGTGATTTGAACATCTTTCCACTTCTGCCAGCAATTCATTTGATTATCAAACAAACTTTTCATTGTGGTGGTAAGTCATATGTAGTCATCAAGCAGTTCTGAAAAAATATGAAAGTCAGCAAAAGCTTGTTTTTGCTCTAACTAGCTATCTTCTTGCAACCTCTACAAGCTGAGAATTTCTAGATAAAGTAGAATGATCCTCAGCAGCACCTAATATGGCAGCACATTTAACAAAGGCAGCTATATTGGCTGAAAGTTCTTGTCCATGAAAGACCAAGGCTTCAAAATTGGCAGGAGGTTTCTTAATGGCTGATGCGGATTTTCAAATGCTGCTTCTTTCTCTTCAAACCATGCATCTGATTCATTCATTTTGACTGTCATTGTGCTAACAATGACAGCAGCCTTGTTCACCATGTTCACCATATTCTTGCTCCACTCAGAGCCTGTTTATTATTTGACTCTGAACCTTGCAAGAACTACCTTAAACCAGGAATTTGTAGCAAAGTTGTCTACTTCACTGTTTTTTGAAGATACCTTTCAAAAGCTAATTTACATTTTTCTACAAATTGAGGGGATGATCAATCTTCATTACCCACTTTGACCTTGGTCATGCCTACTATATACTCTTTTCTGGAGCTGGTGGCATAATATAGCTGACATGTGAGTATTTGTTTGCTAACTTGCAAAGCAAATCAAAAAAGTCACATTTTTTAAACTGGAATATTAAAAGAGAAATCTTGGTTGTTACTCTATATGGCAGGAGGAGCTTCCCTCTTGGCTACCATCTTGATTCCTGTGGACAACTGCTCTCATTTTTAGTAGAATATCATACACCACTTTGCCTGCACTGCCCTGTTATGTATGACTATGTCTAGCCACCAGTATCAAAAGTATTTTCTACAGTGAACATTTATAGAAGAAAAGAGCAATAAAATCAGCCCCCCCCTGCCTGTTTTAGTTCTGGCTCTAGACTTTAGTGTGTAAATAGCAAGCACTGACCAGCACTCCTATACCCTCTTGCCTCATCTGATGTTGAATCTTATAAGAAAATGATCCTTATGCTTCATACTCTGTGACATGATCTCGAACTTCCAATTAAATCAATTCTCTCTAACTCTTATTTTTTAATAAATAATTTATATATATATATATTTTTTTTCACATCTTTGCATTCCCCCGGGTTCACCCACCACCTCCCCTCCCTGATCACTCTCACCCACCCCACTTGTGTACTTTAGTTTGGTTGTTAGCTTGTTTTGATTTTTCCTCCTGGTCTTTTGCTTGTGTTTCCTATATCTTATATATTAGTGAAACCATTTGGTTTCTGTCTTTTTTTTTTTTCTGACTTGTTTCTGCGAATATAATTTCTCCTAGGTCCATACATGTTATCTCAAATTCATTAAATTTGTCATTTCTTGAGTAATATTCCATTTTGTATATATACATCTTTTTCATCCATTTATCTGCCTTGGGACATTTGGGTTAGTTCCATGCCCTTGCAATTATAAACAGTGCTGCAATAAACAACTGAGTACAGGTGTCTAATTCTTATTTTAAACACAGGTAGAAAGCATTGTTCTGTTTTAACTTTCCCTTTTTAGTAGTTAAATTTGGTTTCTTGTGAGTTGAGTAATCCTTTAATGGCAACATAAACTCTTTTTCAAAAAAAAAAACACTTTGCTTACAAATATATGTGTCATAGGTTCTTATCTGAGCTGAAAAGGGGGAAAGTCTGATAAAATGTTAAGAATGGAACAAAGGTTACAGGAAACACAATGTGATGTGGAGCCTTTAATTACCTGGAAACCCCAAACCATAACTGAGTAGTGGTGACTAACCAGGTGCATGCACCCTGTCAGTCAGGGAAATGCGAGCAAGGCCCCACCCTCCTTGTTAACTTTGAAAAAACATATACGTTGCTCTTTTCTGGCATTTAGGTCCAGAAGATGGATCTTTAGGGAAAGATGTGTGTTCACAGGGGGCAGGACTCAGGGAGAAAATGACAATGGGGTGACTGGTGCCCTACTTTGGGAGAAATCACTCACATCAGCCTCCTCATTTCCAGAAGGTATCAGAAGAGAAAAGGATTGTGTAGCCAGTGGAAAGGCACTTACAGGGAGATAAAACCCTGCCTCAGCCATGGGGAGATGTGAGCAAACCTGTGGAGTGAATGAAGGGATCCCTGAGGCATCACTTGCTGGCCTTGGTGGATCTTATATGGCCCTGACTCTGTGCTCAGAGAGGCTCATCCCTGTGTCACCAACTTGGATCCCAAAAGCTTTGTGCCATGAGCTCCACAAAGCTATTAGCTATGAGTTTTGTCCAGTAAAATGAATACCACCTCTGCTTTGATAAGACACACACACAGGAACATCAATTCTTTTAAAATGCTCAGAATCAAGACAATCTAACAGAACTTGGCAGCTTGAAGCTGGGTAGCAGAATACCACTGGCAGCTCTGTGACTTTCCGTGTACAGTTGCCAGGCAGATATTGGTGAGGAAGGGAATGCCATGGTTCCTGAAGGACCCGGTTAAACTTGCACCACTAAAGCAAACACCCTTTCAAAGACATAAAGCTTTGCATGATTGAGACACATTCTGATTGAAGGGTTCAACCTCATCCCCAACATGAGGCCATGTTCTTTGGAGGAAAACAGGTGTCCAGAGAAATGCTGAGGCATTAGTAGGGGTGGTTGAGCCCAGAAGAGCTTTTTGAGCAGCAGCATGGCTACTTTAGAATAAGAGACTTACAGTCCATAAACGCTGTGTGTGAGCATGAGGACTAGGCCTGAGCAACAGAAAACAGGTTGGAGAACACGTAGATTTCTAGGACGTTGGTCTTTTACCTTTAAAGAGGCTTAAGAGTGCTCAAAGTTTATAAAGCCCAAAAGATCACTCTGCCTGTTTCAATGTTTATTTCTCCTGTTCTGAAATATCCTTTGGATATTTACCTATTGCATTAGTAAAGAACTTTGATTCTGTGGACTAGAAGGCTGTGGTTGGGAGGACATCATTAAAGGTGGGTGGAGATTTGAGATGGGGAAGGGAAGATTGATTTCTAAAATCAGCACATTAGATGAAAATTATTTCTATTCAAAATTTGAAAATCACTTTAATAGCACTTCTCTAGCACAGAGGTTATGATTTTTCTTCTAAATAAAACAGCTTACTTCTTTGTTAGAGGTTATTTTCACTTTTTTCCCAAGTGCACGAAATTCGTTGAATTTGACTACATCTTTTGCTTAATAAATATAATTTAGGCAAATAATAAGAGACTGGACTTCCAATCTGCTACATCTTAGAGAATTTCCTTTAGTAGAAGAAATTTATGCTGAGTCTTTCCTATGTGTACATTTTGACATTTGTGTGTTCGTAAGCCCTGCTGGAAGATAATGGAATAAATGTGATTGTCCACATTGTTAATTGGTAAGACTGACAAAGTCTTGAAGACGCTGGTGTTTTTTCTTTTGTGTGGACTTGCATTTGCTTGCTTTCCAAAAAAGAGAGGAAAAGTAGTAGTGCTCAGTGAAGAACTTCAGAAATGAGACTCGTAAAATCAGAAGTGACAACCCCCTTCCATCTCGGTCTCAGAGAGTAGCGCTGCTCCAGACTAGAGGAGAGAGCTCTCGATCACAATGGTTCCATTTTGTTCATCTCATAGTACTTCTTAAAATTCCACTACTATCAGATTTCCTTATGTCTAAGGGACACGGATACTCTAACCTTCTTCAGGTGTTTGCTGATTGCCCTCTTGGATCATGAATAAGGATTTCAACTTCATCGTATTTCTAACACACTTTCCTTTTAATATTTCATAGTTCCTGAAACAACATTTGCTTTCTGGTGCTGGAAACAAAATGAAGAAAAAAAAATGTTTCTATCTGTTGTAAAATGGATACCATTCTGTCCTAGCAATAATTTGGATAAAAATGAGATTGCCATATAAATGTATGGTTTCTCTATCCTTTGCTCCTACTCTAAGAAGGGAAGCTTTTCTAGTTTTGAGAACTATTATCAAATAAAATATTTTCATGGTATGGGGCAAACAGACAGTGGGTTTTTGTACATAATTACATAAATCAAAACTAAAATGTCTTAGAGAGGAATTAGAAAAACTACTTCCACCACTTCCTTTTCTGATAACCAACTAACACAAAAGTGCTGAGATTTAAAATAAAATTGCTATGTTCAAAACTGCAAGAGATCTGATATACAGAATATAAAACTGCTAAAGAGTCACAAAGCCAATATAGTTGGAACTGAAATTATATTTTCAAGCAGGAAGAAATGTTTTTCTTTATCCATTCCATTTTGTTTTAGAAAATGTTTTACTGTATAGCGCCTAAATTTTTGTTTTAAGCGTAAGCAAATATTTGGAATGTTTTTTAAAGTTTATAAAGCAGACATTCATATATCATTTCACCTAGTCTTCATAGAAACCTTTTGAACCAGTTTATTAAATATTAGTCCTCTTTGGCAGATAAGAAAAACGAGGGTCTACTAGTCCAAATTCTTCATGTACGGACTCTGTGCCCCTAAGTGTCATGGATAGGACTTGAAGTCAGTTTCACACTCTGAACTCAGAGTTCTTGTCACTGAACTTGGCTCTTTTATCCTCAATCATTTTTGTGTATGTCTATTTGCAACTATTTTCCTGAATTCACAGCCCAATCATCATAAGATGAAAATATACAGTGATTATCAGTGGCCTGCATTCTTTTAGACAGATTCTCATTTAATTAAATTCCACAAACATCTAGCTCAGCAGTGATGATCTAGGACTTGCTCTATACTGGAAATATAGGAACTGAATGCAGACTAAAGTTCCTAAAGTCAGACTTCCTAAGCTTGAATCCCAGCCTCCTACCTCTTAAAAGCATGACCTTGAGAAAGCTTCTAGGCCTGTTTCCTCACCTACTTCTAAAAGGTAAAATAATTTTATCTACCTCCAAAGGTTATTAGGCATACTAAATGCTGTAAATATCAGGCATCAGAACAATGACTGAGATGTTATAAGAACTAAATAAATCTTAGTTAATATTATTTGGATGAACAAAGACTGGTGTGACTGTGACTACAAAAAATCACTATGGTAATGGATGAAAAACTCTGCCACCTAACAAGAGACATAGAACACGTATTAACCTGGCATTCTAAGTAAAGAGAGAGGAACCAGTAGAGGAGCATCTTTGAAAAATCCTGTGGGTTGGAGGATTCTAAAAGGTAGGAGAAGGACAAGTTAAATTAGTATTTGATTGAATATATTTGATTATTTAAATTAGTATTTGATTGTTAAAAGCAATACACTTTGGTGTCGATATAATCACTTGGTCCCAAGCTTCAGAGGAGTGTAGAAGTTGGAGGATTGCCAGATTGCCCTCGTCTCCCCTCCTAGGAAGCACCTGACTTACTGCTTAGAACTTCTCAAATAGCTGCTATGTGGTCATGCTGCCAGGCATCAGGAAGTGACAGTGAAGAAAATAAAACTTCCAGAAAATAAACTAAACCTTTACTTCTGAAGCACCCTGTGACTTACCAAAGTCTCATAGTCCTTAGGGAGCACTTCTTATCTCTTCCCTTCCTTCTTTCTCCTTTTTTCTTTCCATGTTATTTCTACCTAATAATGTTTTTGAGAATGACAGACACAAAAAGTCATCTCATAAAAACACAAAATGTCCTGTGGTGTAACGACTAAACAAGAAATAAAAATCAGGCCGGGCACGGTGGTTCGTGCTTGTAAGCTTCAGCCTATGAAGCGGCCGTGGCTAGGGATCGCGGTTCGAGTCCCGCTGGGGGCCCGTAGCAAGACCTAATTCCAAAAAAATAGTTGGGCGTGGTGGCATGCGCCTGTAATCCCAGCTACCTGGGAATCTGAGGCTGGGGATTGCTTGAGTCTGTGGCACCCCGGGCAACGAGAACCTGCAGTTCCACGGACAAAAATAGCAAGACCTAGTCTCAAAAAAATAAAATAAAATAAAATAAAAATCAAACCAACAAAATATAACTATATTTTAATCTTCACATGGATCAGTTTACTCAATCTCAAAACAAATGATTTTAGACACATTAATTTAATTATGCCTCTGACCCTCGGACTTGATACTGATGTTTATGGAGGGATAAATTGTGACACAGAAGTGAATTACCTGATCCAAATCTATGAGTCAGCATTAGAGTTTGTGAAAAGCTTCCAAGATAGATCCTCTGACTGTATTAGGAGCCCAAAGGTAACTTGACATTCATTCCATACTGAGACCTCTTGCTACATCTACCAGTGGCTCAGGGAGCTGCCTCCAGAGCTATAAAGCTAAGTCACAGAAAAAAAGCCATAACCATGTTAACAGTCGAAGAATAGCTTCAACCTTATAATATCCCAAAGTAAATTCATATATGTATATATATATATTTATATGTATGCAGGTATATAGATACATATATTTATATGTATCTATGTACATATATAGATATCTACACATATATGTATTTCTATATGCATATATATACATACACACATGCCTACAGTATGTGTATGCATATGAATAACTTGTACTTTGAATATATAAAGAATTCTTGCAGTAATAAACAACCTCATAGAAAAATGGGCAAAAGGTTTTAGCAGAAACTTTGCAAAAATAAAAAATATATACATACAAATAGTCAATAAGCACAATAAGAAGATATTATCAGTATCTGATGACTATCAGGGAAGCACAAAGTCATGAGAATATACTACCTCATAACCATTAGAGTGAACAAAATTAACAAGACAACACAGGGTGTTGACAAACTTGTAGAGCAACTGAAACCCTCTTTTAGTGTTGATGGAAATGTAATATGTTACAGATGCTGGAGAAAACAATGCGAGAGTTTATCACAAAGTGTCTACGTGACCCACCTATTCCAGTCTTATATATCTGAAAGAAAAAAAATTTACCCAAGAAAAATAAAAATAAGTCCACACAGAGTCTTGTACACAGACTTTGCATAGCATTTGTATTCTGTGGGAAGGCACCCCCTAATAAGGATTCCAGGGAATCCCACCTCCTAGAATTCATGCCTTGTATTATACTATTAACTGTGGGCTGGGGTATTAAGTCACCTCTAACAATGTGGGAATAAATATCATTTCTGAGATTAGACTTTAAAAATACATGACAACGTGTTGAGGAAGTTGCTGGCTACCAGCAAGGGAGAGACTGAGGCTCAGTCCAATAGCCCACGAGGAACTGACACTTGCTAACAGCTGTGAGGATGGCAGTGAGCATCTAGGCCAACACCTCTGGTGCAGTTAAATGAAAGACCCTGAGCCAGGAACACTAGTTATGCTTAACCCAAATTCCTGACCCAGAGACTGATTAATAAATGTTTCCTGTATTAAATCACTATTTAGAGGATTTGGTATGCAGCAATAGATAACTAGTACCTATCCATGAAAGTAGTAAAAACTGAAAACAGAAGCATGATAAACATACTGTGGTATAGTCACATAATGGAATGCTATTTGGCAATACATGAAGGAAGCCTCTGATATATTCAACATGGGTGACTCTAAAATCATGAATTCATCAAAACAAACTGCAAAGAAAACATTCAATATGATTTCATTTACAAGAGAAACAACAAAAGGTTACTGTTGGCCTAAGTCACCAATTAAAAGATCTAGGATCTAAGGGATGATACAAAAAAGCAAATTCATTTTCTGGCATGATGGAAATACTCTGTATCTTAATTATGCTGATATAAATATATGGGAGTATAAATTTGCAACAGCTCATTGAACTGCATAATTGTTGGAGTGGCATCTACTGTTACCATAGCTAATATGTTATGCATTGTTAGTAACATTGGTAAGAAATGCATCTGAAAAGTAGAAGTTTCTTACTTTTTGCTTTAGAGAAGGACTTGGCAATATTATAGAGATTGGACTTTCTGACTTGATTGTCTCTGGGCCCAGGTGGACAAAGCTTAGGTTGACTATGCCAAGTTGTGACTGCTAGCTCTTCATTAGAATTCATAGTTTTATTTCAGAAGGATAGAAGGGGAGGGAAAAAGAAAAACAAGGCTTTTGTGATGTGAGATGATTAATAAGGCTCTGTTCCCCAAAGGGAGGGTAAACAAGGAGAAAGATATAAAAAGTGACTTGAGAAAGAAACAAAGAATCGGCCATTTTTTGGAAAAGGATGAGGGCCCAGCAGTGATGCCAACACAGCCTGGAGCCTGTGGACTTTGGCCCAGTCTGGTGAACTCATGAGCCTTAGCATGCATGAGCTGATGGTGTATGCTAAAAGAGTCTTCGGGATGTGAACTTTGTACTGGAGCTTGTTTTATTTAGTTTGATTCAGATGTTTTTGGAGAGGCTATGAGCAAGGCCTGAGAAACTGGACCTGGTTTTGGTTCCTGTTTTACCTTGGAGTTTTCCTATTGCCTAAAGTTGAGATAGATGCTGAAAGAGAAGAGGAATACCACATCTTGGACCACATGTATGGAGAAAGTCAAAACAGACACCAAAAGAGGAAAGAGAAATGCCCTGCTTTTGGATCACATGCTTGTGAACTGTAATTGGACATTGGTGAGGTGACCAGGGACTAAAGGACAGTTTTGGACATGTGGTGGGGGTAACTGGGTTTTACATGCTGATTTTGTAGTATATTTTTAGGTCATGACTTTCTTACTTGCTTGTTTAAAAGTTTGGTCTAGCTTTGGGATGCAAGGCTGCCAGCAGGGAAAGAACCCTGAGAGAGGCAAAGGGATGGACAGGAGATAGTTCTAGGAATAACAGTTTGTTTTTTTTTCTTTAGTTTGAGATGGAAAGGGCCCTGGGACAAGCAGCAGGTATCTGAATGACAAAGGTAACTTGTGTGTAGAAGCTTAAGGGTTAATATTTTGGTTCTCCAATAACATAATGAAAAGAGGTATCTAAGATTTTATCATATGCAAGTTATAATTAAATTGATTTGCAAAATTAGAATAAATTTCAAAGCAAAATCTAAGCAGAGTTAGTAGCAACATTTTTTTAAAATATATAGGGAATGAAATGATTCTTAGAAAATAGAAAAAAACAAAATTGATCCAAGAAATAGAAAACCAAATGTACAACCACCATTATTAGTAGATTGAAAGGGGGAATTAAAGAGCTACTAAAAACTACTTAGAAATCTTTTAACTTAGCTTTTCCTACTATTATTTCCATTTTTTGAAGTAACTTTGATTTTCATCATTGCTTATGAATTATTTAACATTTTGATCTTCAATTTCTTTGTCTATACAATGGAAATTAACAGATTTTTCTGTGAGAACTGAATGAATATATTTAATAAAATACTTGCGACATAGTAGGTACTCAGTCAGCTTCCCTAATAGTCAGTGGTATTTTAAATATTTTTAATAATAGTTTTACTTCTCTTTCCAGTTGGGTAACATAACAGTCAATTTGATAGGGAGCTATGGTGAAGTGGGGGGGCTGTGGCCCCCAGCTTCGTAATGATGCATTGGAATAGCAACCATTGTGCCCTGGTGAGTGGAGACTAGGAGAGGGGAAGCCAAGTCTTCTTGGGAGAGGAGCAGTGTGAGGGAATTTAAAGAGGAGAGGACAGAGGGGGAAGGAGAAAGGCATGGAGTAAGGAGAGAGAGAGAGAGAGAGAGAGAGAGAGAGAGAGAGAGAGAGAGAGAGGAGTAGCAGGGAGGCTGGAGGCTTTAGAGCTACTGCTGCCATGTGGGGCAGCAGGGTAGGGCAGGGAAGGAAGCCTGCCCTGCACTCTGCAGGCTTCCATCCCCAGTCCAGGCCTGCGAGGAGCTGGGGAAGCATGTTGGAGAAACCTGTGACCTGCGTAAGCTGACTTGGAAATGTGGTACTTGAAAACTTGCTTTGACACTATAAATTTTGGGAATTGTCTGGAGACCTGAAGAGAACTTGCGGTGTTGTTGTTTTCACCATTAGACATCTGAAGTGGCTGCTGCTATTGTATCAAGTGAGTCTTGCTGGTTTCAGGCCACTTCAGAGTTGAAGCTGAAAGAATGTTGGAGCTGTGTCATTTGGAGGAAGATCAACGCTGCCATATTGTTTTCTTCACTGGATTTTGAATCTCCCACTTTTGAAGGAGAATTGATGATTCCATCCTGGTTTCTTCATTGGATTTGAACCTCCCACTTTTGAAGAATGACGGATGATGTCATTTTGGTTTTTTCACCTGACTTGAAAGTGGGACAGGGCCATTTTGTGGGCACACATGGCTGAAGGAGTCATGTGCAGTTTTTGGACTAGAGACTGAACTGGTTGGTAAGATAACCAAAGGGACCCCTTGTACCTTCAGTAACTTTTGTTTACTTTGCCTTTTTAATGAGTAAATCTTGTTTTGCCTCTTAAAGTTAGTGTGGTCTTGCTGCAGCTCTGTGGGCTGGGACAATCCTAATGAGTGGCTGGATTTAAAGGGCAAGGTGTTCCCGTTTGTAAATTCAGATGAGTTCTCTGTTTTGTTGGTTTGTTACACAATTTCAAATTCAATGAATACAAATTGAATCCCTCCCTTTACTATTTTCACCAAGGGGATTTCTCATTTCCACAGAAAGGAATGGCATCTGTGTGTGTGTGTGTGTGTGTGTGTGTGTGTGTGTGTGTGTGTGTGTGTGTGTGTGTGCTGTCCTGAAGCTAATTGTGGAGAGAAAAGACAGAAATGACTAAAATCAGGGAGCAGGAGGCCAAACTGTCAGAAAGGAAATAGACCATAAGACTATGCAAAGAGGAAGGAGATGTCTTAAGAATATTTTGAGTGTGTTTGGGATACATTCTCTCTTCAAGCCCTCAAGATCCAGTCAATCTATCTTGAAGAATACTGAGGTTTTAAAAGTCTAAATATCAATGTTGCAAAGCTGAACTTTTAGCATCTACAGCTAGGGGAAAGATTGATGGGACTAGAGCTTTCCTCTAGGACACATTCACCCACAGGGAAGCCTATGGGTTAAAGGTGGACACTGGGTCGAAGAGGGAATTTAGGGAGTAGTACTCCAGGAATGTAGCCTCCTGCCAATTTAGTTTGGAGGTCCAAAGGAATGTAGCAGGTCACTTTCCTGCTGGCCTTCTCCACTTTGCAATGGTACAACTAGTTCTCTTGGTCTCCAAGTCTGGAAAGACTCTAGCTTTCAGTTTCTGTAATGTCCTACAACTCATACCTGGAAAATATAGACCAAAAAGAAGCATTTCTGTGGACAACAAGGAACTGGGACAAGGAGACTATCCCACAGAGCACAGGTACTTTCCAACATAACTATCATTGTATCCTCTGTTGTCAAATGTATCTATTTCAATACACAAAGAAAGGTAAACATCAGAGAATTGAATCAGACTCTATAGGACAATAGCTAATAATCTACCATTGCATCATAGGAACTTTTCAGTAACTTCCACAGGTGATTTCTGTGAAACTACCTCCACTTGGAAGTACATATTACAGATATGAAGCTGGCATGAAATCAAACAGATTCATCAACTACAATCTACTGATTGATAACTTTGTGATCTCAGTCTTCCAATCTATTGAAAATAAGAGCGATTTCATCACTTCCTTTGGTGGTTTGAGAATGAAACAACATAGCATACACCAAGAAAATGATTCTGTTTCCAGTTCAGAAAAATTCCCAATAAAAACTAATATTTTACTGACCACTGCCTATTCATATATGGCCAATCAGAATGTGCAAGACAACCCACTCTGTCCTGTGAAACTTTCCCTTTATGTCTTACTAGAAGTCATGGCAAAATTTGAAAAGATCTGGTATGTTCTACAAAGGACAGTTCAACTCAAATTCAGCTTAACAAGCCTTTATGGAGACATATCAAGTTCCTTGTAGATAGTGAGAATTAAGGTGATTTCTGGTTACCTATTACCAAAATCACTCAAAACATAGTTCTTCAAACAAAAATGTATTATTGATTCATGACTGAATCAACCACCTAGGTGGCTTGTTTTTGTTCATGGCAGCAAGTTGGACACTGAAATACTGAAAGAACTGTCCGCACACATATTCAAAACTTCTTCCCTCACTTCCTGGCTGTCCCATTTCCCTTTCATGTGGCAACTTGCTCCAGCATAGCAGTCTACACTTCTTACATAGTGATACCAAAATAAAGGAAGCATTTACATCCAATGATCTTAAAACATAAGTCCAGAAATGAGCTGGAATCTCTTCTGCCATATTCTGATGGCAAAGGAACTACAGGCCAGTCTAGGAAGAAGAGGGACAGACACTACTTCTTAAAGGGACAGAGTATGTCTGTACACACATGGGAGAAATTGCTTATTGGTGGATATCTTCAGAGATAAGATGTTATCAGTAGTTAGGATATATTGATGAATTCAGTGTAGACATAAACATACCTACTTACATCTTTTAGGTGATAATTTTTCATCCAAGTATGTGAAGAGCACCATATACCACATGCTAGTTTAGACTTCTGAGTTCCAAACCCTATAAATTACTTTACAACAAAAAGCAAATTCAGTAATGCAGCAGATCATTTCCCTATTGCCTAAGATGGCTTCATTATATTGGGACTTTTTAACCCATAAATTTCATCCTCTATGTAAATGTGACACTTTGCAATTTTCAGAATGAAAATCAAGACTTCTGATGACACATTCAAACCAACAGCCCGCTCTTACTCTCATTTCTGATGAGAGTAATGATACTGCCTATATATTCTGATGAGAGTAATGATACTGCCTATATATATATATATATATGTTTTTGTATATATATATATATATATATGTTTTTGAATATATATATAGAGAGAGAGAAGGGCCAGGTGTTCCCATTTGTAAATTCAGATGAGTTCTCTGTTTTGTTGGTTTGTTACACAATTTCAAATTCAATGAATACAAATTGAATCCCTCCCTTTACTATTTTCACCAAGGGGATTTCTCATTTCCACAGAAAGGAATGGCATCTGTGTATGTGTGTGTGTGTGTGTGTGTGTGTGTGTGTGTGTGTGTGCTGTCCTGAAGCTAATTGTGGAGAGAAAAGACAGAAATGGCTAAAATCAGGGAGCAGGAGGCCAAACTGTCAGAAAGGAAATAGACCATAAGACTATGCAAAGAGGAAGGAGATGTCTTAAGAATATTTTGAGTGTGTTTGGGATACATTCTCTCTTCAAGCCCTCAAGATCCAGTCAATCTATCTTGAAGAATACTGAGGTTTTAAAGTCTAACTATCAATGTTAGCATCTACAGCTAGGGGAAAGATTGATGGAACTAGAGCTTTCTTCTAGGACACATTCACCCACAGGGAAGCCTATGGGTTAAAGGTGGACACT
Organism: Uropsilus gracilis; assembly: GCA_004024945.1. Lineage (NCBI taxonomy): Eukaryota > Metazoa > Chordata > Mammalia > Eulipotyphla > Talpidae > Uropsilus > Uropsilus gracilis. The sequence continues at coordinate 23,864 of PVHY01006580.1, read as the reverse complement.
GGGTCGAGGTGTCCTATATATTTATTTATATATAGGCATATTTATATATGCCTATATGTTTTCAAAATATACGCCTTTATATTTTCCCTATAATCAGTTTCCAATGAGCTCCAGTCAATCAGGTAATTTTTTCATCAAGAAAAAGCCACATGCTTTAATAGTCCTTAATACTTCCTTAATGCAGTTAACCTAGTTTGTATGTTTTTATCTGGGAGATTGTTGGATTACTTGAGATCTTCCTCCCTAGACCTTGAGCTCTAGATAGTCAGCTACCCTTTATCTTGAGCCTATGTCTGTGCTTAATACATATTAGGTACATGGCAATATTCTTTGAATGAATGGTTATTTCTGTAACTATTTGATACTGAAAGAAGGTAAATGCCACTAAAATGGGGAAAAATTAGAAATTCACTTTCCAAAAGATAGTGTTTGGTTTCTAAATAACAGAACTTCAAAATTTTGTTATCTAACTAAAGTGGAATTATTTGGTTTTGTGCCTCAAGCAGTATAGATGAAGAACTCTAAAAAAACGCCACAGATTTTACCTTAGTTACTCTAGGCTCTATTGAAGGAATATTCCAGACTTCAATTTCTACTTACCATTCCAGACCCTCCTGTTTTGCTTCCATATCTCAAATTCTTTCCCATTGCCTAATGTCTGGTTGCCCAATTCTATTTGATATGTTACTTTTGTGTCCTTTGGTTTAAATCTTAAAATGTCTCTTAACTCCCTGACCCCTTTAGGCAACATCTTTCAAAAACTTTTCTGCCTTACCTCATTACCCACATTTTACTAGCTCCAACACTATGATTGTCAGCATATTCAGATACAACTTCATTTCATTTTGATCCTCTCCAAAGTGGAAACATAGATAGCAATTAAACACCAAGATCTTTTGTTCTTACTCTTTTGGGAATACCATTTGTTTACAATACTACATAAAATATAGCTTTAGATATCAATAAAGTAGGTACCACAGCACACCCACCACTTAAGTTCTATTACCACCTACTACTGACAGATTTTTTTTATTTAAATAACAAATATATATTTCACATGATTGTGATCCCTGAGGGTCACCCACCAACTCACCTCCCTGGCCACTCCAGCTGGTCCCCTCCCCCGTTGTGTACTTTTGTTTGGTTGTCCATATATTAGTGAAACCATTTGGTTTCTGTCTTTTTCCTTCTGACTTGTTTCTGCCAATATGATTTCTTCTAGGTACATCCATGCTACCAAAAAAAAAATCATCAAATTGTCATTTTTAATTGATGTGTAATATTCCATTGTGTATATATCACATCTTTTTCATCCAGTCATCTATCTTGGGGCATTTTGTTGTTTCCATGTCCTTGCAATTATAAACAGTGCTGCAGTAAACATCCGAGCACAGGTGTCCCTTTGTACCCACATTGAGGTCTTCTTTGGGTAGATTCCCAGAAGAGCGATTGCTTGGTCAAATGGTAGTTCCATTTTCATTGTTTGAGGGTTCACACTGCTTTTTATAATGGTTGAACCAATTTACATTTTCACCAGCAGCATAAAAGTTTTCCTTCCTCTCCACATCCATGCTAGCACTTGTTGTCTGTTTTTTGGATGTGGGCCATTCTCACTGGTGTAAGGTGGTATCTCATTGTGGTTTTGATTTTCATTTCCCTAATTGCTAGTGACTTTGAGCAGTTTTTCATGTGCCTGTTGGCCATTTGGACTTCCTCTTTAGAGAAGTGTCTTTTTAGATCTTCTTCCATTTTTTAACTGAGTTGTTTTTTTTTTGGTTGTTTTAATATTGTTTATTAGCACAGTAACAAATGCAGACTTAAGTCATCCACAACGTATAACCATCCCACTGAGTAACTCCTATTCCACACCTTGCAGTTAATAGCTTAATGTATTTTACTACAGGTTTTCACAAGTCCTGATTCAGACCTCTAATCTTTTCACAACAAAGCGGATTGGTAAATAAAATAAAATACACAGCTACTCATTTCCTATAAGTCATGTGTTCATTTTTCATATGAGACGACAGTCTTGAAAAATCAGATTCCAAAATTTTAAAATAAGATGTGGTCTTCGGAGGACCAAATAAATGGTCATGTGTGTAACCTGGACAAAATTAAACTTAAATTTACAAGCAACTCAACCCAAATGTTTGTTCTTTGTACTAATGAGTTTTAAGGTTGCTATTTCCAATTCTGTCTACTGTAGCAAGATACCTTAAGTTACAACAAAATCTTAAGAAATAAGACTGAATAATATCTGTTATAGAAATACCTACTCTTTACCAACTGTCCCCCTCCCCTACCCCTTCAAAATCATAAGCAGCTCTCTCTGTGACAAATAATGTAAGAATTGTGAAAACCTAATTTATGTAGCATATCTCTTGGTCCACTGTCTGGCCATTCTGTCATGTTCTGCTCTGTTGATCATATACTGAGTGGCAATACTTCCCATCAAGGGGTCAGCAGGATTGCAATCTGTTAGAAGTGAGCAGATAGAAAGGAGGACTTTAGAAATGGTTAGTGCTGACCTCTAGTTGTCTTTCAATATGTCCAAATAACTCCTTGACTGTTAATATTACAGTGGTAGATTCTTGTCCAAAATGTAACCTTTGGAGGTTTGAAGGGATATTCTGGTGTAAAAGTAATATCAAGAAAGAATACACCACCCTCATACACGGTTCCTGGTGGTCCTAGAATGATTGATGTCCACTCACAGATGTTATCGCCTTTGGGACCAGCACTGCAGTTAGGTGGAGGATCTAAGGTGATGTCTGCCAGTTCCTTCTGAATCCTCTTGGCGCTGGTTGAGAGGAGTTTGGAGTTTTTGCTCATGCTGACTTTACTCTCTTTCTTCTTGGGGGTGTTTGTTTCTTTCTAGGTTTGCTGGTTGGAGGATGAAGATGACGAGGAGCTGGTGCTGGCCCTCGAATTGTCATCCAACAAAGCAAACTCCTTACCCCACCCCACAAACAGCCCCTGCCTTTGTGTCTGGCTCCTCTGTGCCACCACAGCGGCTGCTGTTGTGGCTGCAGCTTTTAACTGGATTTTTTGCCCTGTTTTTGTTGAGTTGTGTGAGTTCTTTGTGTATCTTTGTTATCAGACTCTTACCACTTGTATGGAAAGCAAAAGTTTTTTCCCACTTGGTTGGGATTCTTTTTTGTAATTTCTGTTGTCTCCTTTGCTGTACAGAAGCTTTTTAGTTTGATGCAGTCCCAGCTATTTATGATTTCCTTCATTTTTTGCCAGATATAGATGTGTCCAAAAATGGATTTTTGAATTGTAACTCATGAGGTGTTTTGCCCAGGTTTTCCTCTATGTATTTTTTGGTTTCAGGTCTTACGTCTAAGTCTTTTATCCATTTTGACTTAGTTTTGTACATGGTGTGAGGGAGGTATCTTGGTTCATTTTTTTGCATGTCTTGGTCCAGTTTTCCCAACACCATTTATTGAAGAGTCTGTCCTTGTTCCAATGTAAGTTTTTCACTCCTTTGTTAAAGATTAGTTGACTATATATGTGTGGCTTTATTTCAGGGGATTTGGTTCTGTACTGTTGGTCTGATTGTTTTTGTACCAATACCAAGCTGTTTTAATTACTATGGTTTTGTGGTATAGTTTGAAGTCTGAAATAGTAATACCTCCATTCTCTCTTTTTCTGGACAGAAGGTTTTTCGATAATCGATAATCTTTGTTATTCCATATGAATTTCAGTAATTTTTGTTCTATCTCTTTGAAGAATGTCAGAATTTTTATAGAGATTGCATTGAATCTGTAGATTGCTTTTGGTAAAATGGTCATTTGATGATGTTAATTCTTCCATTTCCTTATGTCTTCTATCTCTTTTAGGAGTGTTTTGAAGTTTTCTTTGTAGAGATCCTTTGTGTGTTTTGTTAGATTTATCCCCAGGTATTTTTTTTTTCAGTGTAATGGTAAATAGGATTTTTTTTTTATGTCTTCTTCTTCTGCTTGACTTTTTGTGTGTAGGAAAACTACTGTCTTGTGTGCTGATTTTGTAACTGGCTACTTTACTGAACTGGCTTATTGTTTCAAGAAGTTTTTCTGTGGATTTTTTTTGATTCTCTACATAAAGAATCATATTGTCTGTATATAATGAGAACTTCAGTTCTTCTTTCCCTATCTATACTACTGTTATGCCTTTCTCTTGTCTTATTGCCCTTGCTAGAACTTCCAGTACAATGTTAAAAAGTAGTGTAGATAGTGGGCATCCTTGCCTGATTCCAGATCTTAATTAGAATGAATTTAATTTTTCCCTGTTTAAGATGATGTTTACTGTAGGTTTAATGTAGGTCATAAATGGCTTTTACTATGTTGAGATATGTTCCGTTTATCCCCAAATTTTCAAGAGCTTTCATCATAAATGGGTGTTGAACTTTATCAAATGCTTTCTCTGCATCTATTGATATGACCGTATGGTTTTTGGTTTTCTCCTTGTTGATGTGGTGGATTATTAATTAATTTTTGAATGTTGAACCATCCATGTGCTCCTGGGATAAATCCCACTTGTCATGATGAATAATGTTTTTTATACATCATATAAAAAGCATTTGGATTTGATTTGCCTGGATTTTATTTTAAATTTTTGCATCCGTGTTCATTAAGGAAATCGGTCTATAGTTTTCTTTCTTTGTGCTGTCTTTATCTGGTTTTGGTATGAGCGTGATGTTTAATTCATAGAATGTGTTTGGCAGTTTTCCTTCTTTCTCAATTTTTTGGAAAAGCTTTAGTAGTTCAGGTATTATTTCCTCTTTGAAAGTCTGGTAGAATACGTTTGTGAAGCCATCTGGTCCTGGGCTTTTATTTTTAGGTAGAGTTTTGATGACTGCTTCTATTTTGCTGCTTATGATTGGTTTGTTTAAGGTCTCTACTTCTTCGTTTAATTTTGGGTGCTTGTATCTTTCCAAGATTCTGTCCATCTCATCCAGGTTGTTGTATTTGTTTGCATATAGGTGTTCATAGTAATCTCTCATTATCCTTTGGATTTCTATTTATTTTTTTCAAAGAGCCAACTTTTGGTTATGTTGATTTTCTCAATAGTCCTTTTGCTATCTAGATTGTTGATTTCTGCTTTTATTTTTATTATTTCTTGACTTCTGCTGGGTTTGGGGTTTTTTTTGTTGTTGTTGTTTCTTTTCTAGTTCTTTGAGTTGGGAGATTACGTATTTCTTTGGTTGTTTTCTTGCTTTTTGATATGAACCTGTATTGCTATGAACCTTCCTCTTAAAAATGTTTTTGCTGAGTCCAAGACATTTTGGAATGCTGTGTCTTCTTTGTCATTTGTTTCAAAGAAGGTTTTAATTTCTTCTTTAATTTCCTCAGTTACCCAGTCTTCATTTAGTACCGTTATTCAGTCTCCATTTGTTGGGCGTTCTTCTTGCTTTCTTTTCATTGTTGGTTTCTAGTTTGATGCCTTCATGATCAGAGAAAAAAAGTTAGTACTATTTTAATCTTTGTATCTTTGTTAATGTTGCCTTATGTTCTAATATGTGGTTGATTTTGAGAAAGACCCGTTTGCATTTGAAAAGAATGTGCATTCTTTCTTTGGGGTGGCAGTGTCCTGTAGATATCTATTAGGTCCATATGGTCCATATGTCTCATTTAGGGATTTTGTGTTTTTGTTTAGTTTTTGTCTTGTTGATATGTCCTTTGGTGAGAGTGGTGTGTTGAAATCACCTACCACATGTGTATTTTCACTGATGTCTGTTTTCAGTGCTGTTTGTAGTTGTTTGATGAATTCTGGTGCTCCCTCATTGGTGAGTATATGTTAATAATTGTTATGTCTTTGTTATGTATTGCCCCTTTTGCTAATATATAGTATCCTTCTTTATCCTTTGTCACCTTTTTTAGCTTAAAGTCTACTTTATCTGCTATTAGTGTGGCTACTCATGCTTTCTTCTGGGGGCCACTTGTTTGCAGAATTTTTTTCCAGCCCTTTACTTTATGCTGTGCTTATCTTTTGTGTTTAAATGTGTTTCCTGCAGGTAGCAGACTGTTGGGTTTTGTCTTTTGATCCACTCTGCTACTCTGTGTCTTTTGATTGCTGAATTTAGACCATTGACGTTTAGGGTGATGATTGTATACTTGCTATTCTGGTGTTGACTTTTGGAAGGTCATTTTGAGTTTAGGGTTTCCTTTTTTTTTTTTTTTTTTTTTTTTTTTTTTTTTTTTTTTTTTTTTTTTTTTTTTTTTTTTTTTTTTTTTTTTTTTTTTTCCTATTACTGATATTTGAGATTCTGAATTTGGTTTTCTGGTTGTCATTTTGAGGTTCTGATTGACTTACTGGTTTGATCTTTCTGTTTATTCTTCTGTTGGTTTTAATCTTTGGACTTCTTGCAAGATTTCTTGAAGTGGTGGTTTAGTGGTAGCAAATTTCTGGAGGCTTTGCTTGTCTGAGAAGGTTTTTATTCTTCCTTCATTGAGGAAAGAAAGCTTTGCAGGGAAGAGTATTCTTGGCTAGCATTTTTTGTCTTGAAGTTTTTTAAGATATGACTCCATGCTCTCCTTGCTTAGAGTGTCTCTTTAGAGAAGTCTGAGGTCAGTCTAATAGGTTTTCCTTTGTATGTTATCTGTTTCTTTTCTCTAGCCAGTTTCATTACTTTTTCTTTATCCTGGACTCTTGGGAGTTTTATGATGATGTGTCTTCCTGTGGTTTTCCTTTCACTGATGTAGTTTGGTGTTCTTTTGGATTCCTGGATGTCAAATTTTATTTCTTCAGGATTGGGAAGTTTTCCTCCATTATTTCTTTAAATAGTCTTTCGGTAGCCATGTGCCTCTCTTCTCCTTCTTGAACTCCCATAACTCTTATGTTTCCTTTCTTTAAGGAATCGGACAGATCTCTGAGGTTTTTCTTCTATTTTCTTACGCTGTGTCTCCCTTTCTCTCTCTTTCTTCTTCCTCTTTATTTCAGTGTCCTCAAGGGTACTTATTCATTCTTCAATTTTGTCCAGTCTGCTTTCATAACTTTTCTCTGCATTTTTGAGCTCTTCTGTTGCTCCCTTTAGATCTTGGGTTAGATCTTCTCTCTGATTCTTGTTTAAGTATTCAACTTTATTATTCAGTTCTTCAATTATTTTATCTTTGTTGATGTTTTTTCTTCATTTTTTCCATTTCTTCTAACTTGGGTTCAGTTTCTCTGGCATGCTCACTTCTTTTTCTTTGCTTTTTTCTAAGTTTTTCCTTAGCTCTTTGTATGCTTGTAACATGCATAGCTCCTTGTCTGGGAGGTGGTGCATTTCTTCAGTGTTATATTTGTTTCCAGAGTTTGTCTTTCCTTTGATGATATGCTGCTTTCTCTGGGGTTTGCTGGGGTGTTTGCCTTTTTCCTCTTTCCTGTGCTTTGCTTTAGCACTTCCTCCAAATATTGAGTGACTATGGCTCTAGTATTGCCTGGCATGATGATTGGGTTCTTCTAGTAGTTTGTAGTTGATTCTGCCTTTGTGTCTATGTAACTGAGGTGAGTAATTTTTTTTTTGTTGTTTCCTTTGGTTGATTTGGGTGGGTGGTTCCTTTTCCCTGAGTGTGCATGATAGATGGATGTGGTTACTATGGTACACTGTCTTCTTTTCTGGTAATATTTTGCCTTTTAGGTTGGTGGGACAACACATCAATTCTGCATTCCCCAAAGAGGGACTCTTGTCAGTAGGTGCTATAGAGCTTCTTTTGTAGTTCTTTTTAGAAGAGGAGTATTGGTGTCTTTTGTTGTTATTGTTGTTGTTTTTAATTTTGCTTTTAGGGTTATTTTGTTTGCACGGCCCCAGCACTTCTGGCTTCTATTGGGGTTGCTAGGCTGCTGAGTGTAGCCCCTTCCCCTACCTGGGGACTAGTCTGAAGGTGATGCCTTCCTGGCTGATTAGGGCCTTTTTCCTCCCACCAGAGGCGCAGTCTCTGGAACACGCCCACTCACCTGGTTGCTAGGGTGATGGGGACAGATTGCTCCCCTTTTGCTTGCAGAGTGGCACGGGCCTGCTTCTGGCCTCTATTGGGGTCACTAGGCTGCTGAACGAACCATCTTCCAACATCTGGGGACTCACTACTGTCTGATTAATTTCTTCTATCCTACTCTTTCTTTCCATTATGGAAAATTTCAAAGATAAGTTTAAAGAAAAATATAAAAAAAATACTATAATAAAGTTCTATATAACTACTACCATATTTTAATTTTTATTTACTTGTCTTCATCATGTTCTAAGCATACCACCACAGTTTCCTCTATTGTGGAAAGATTTCAGTATCTCCAAAGGATAAGTACTACTAAAATGCATCAGCTTTTCTAAATATATTCTGAGCAGTCTTAATTGTCAGTATTCACTAACTTTCAATTTGGAAGTTTCGGATACATAAAGTTACCAGTCTTTACCATTGCTCTCCTGGAGAGTGAGCCATGGGCTCCACTTAAGGAAAGCATTTTAATTTTAACTAATTAGTCTTGCAAAGCTTAGCTGTTTTAGCTACTGTAAGAGAGCTTAAGTCTCTTAAAAAGAAATAAAGTTCTGACATATGGCACAACATGGAGAATCTTGAAGACATAGCACTAAGTGAAATAAACCTGACACACACACAAAGGGCAAATACAGTATGGTTGCAATTAGATGATATACCTAGGAACAATTTCACAAAGACAGAAAGTTAAACAGTAGTTAAACAGACTGGGGGAAAGGAATCAGACATTGTGTTTAGTGGGTTTGGGGCTTCAGCTGAAAAAGTCTTGAGATGGACAGTGATAATAATTACACAACAAAGTGAATTCACTCCTCTGAACTGTACACTTGAAAATGGCCAAAATGGCAAAAATTTATGTTTTGTTTATTTTGCTGCAATGTTAAAAAGAGCATAGGATCGCAATACAAAATATCGTGTAAGTTAAAATAAACAATTTAAAATATTTGTGTTTTTCAAATCCTGTATCCTGGGGACATTTCCTAGGTGATTCCCTCTTCTTTTACTTATTTTCACCTTACATGATGCCTACCTAGGTGGCAAACACCAAAGCCATTTTCAGAATATACTGACAGATTTGATTTTGTGCTACAAGATGCTCATGGTTTAATTAGAAAATGTATCCTACCAGATTACCCATTATCTACTGAGTAGGAGGCAAGGTGTATAAGGAAAAACAACTTTTTGTCCCTAAATTATTCATGGAGTTACTATTGGCAGCTACTCCAGCTTAACACCTAGGTTTCCTCCTTTCCCCTTTACTTTAGCTCATTATCTCTTATCCACACTGGGAGAAAGGTTTTCTGCCTAGTGATTATCCTCCATGCTATTCCTTTTCCCTGAATGACACTTTCCTGACACCTTCCAGATCTTGTGGTAAATATCCCTGAATGTCCTGGTGGCTCTGATCACCCGCCTAGTACTCCTTGTATACTACTATATTATTCTCTTTCTTTCTGTTCTGTTGAGCACCTTTATAGGTTTTAATCTAATTTTGCTTATTTTATGCTTTCCAACTCTTTCTCCCTTTAAGTCCTAAGTAGAGTTTAGCCAATTTTGTTTTTATTTACAGTGGTAACATAGTATATCCAGCTCTGCTGAGCACAGAGTTGAGACTCAACAAAATATTTGTTGAGTGACCAAAGAGGTTTTTACAACATATGTATAAATCAAATATTAAGTAGGAAGCAATCATGCTTTAGAAAAATGTGTGTTGCTGGAATTCAGAGTCAAGAAAGATTTAATCAAAAAAAGAGAAGAAAGATTTAATCAAATATATGTGTGTGAGTGTGTGTGTGTACATGCGTGTATATATGGGAATGGAGTGGGGACAGGGAAGGGAAGAAAGGTGAAAGGAAGGCGAAAATATCGGTAATTGCATTTTTAAAATATGTGCTAAGTATATACATTATACATGAACACATGTATCATTTATGTGTTTTTCTTTTTGTTTATGAAATTTTATTTTAAATATAGATGTATTTTTTCATTATGTGGCTTTGATTTGGTCACTATTTGTAAGCTTTCATTATTGTCTCATCTATAATACAGTAGCCTGGGCTGGAATATGCTCTTCTTTGTTATGATATATATGATTTATGTATCATATATATGCATATATATAAAAGACTATATATGACATCATTTAGCACATATATGTGTGTGTGCATATATAATGTGTGTATATATGTAACTATATATGTATGTGTGTATGTATGTATGTATACATATCTCCTTCCTTTCTTTTCTTTTTTTTCTATCTAAATAGCTTTACTTTGAAATAGTCATGAAATTACATAAAATGCAGTGTCATATAAATTATTCATTTCTCATAAAATACATGAAAGTAATCATGTGATCTTATATATCAGTATATTTTTCCTACAAAACATTCTTCTACATATAGAAAACTGCAATTATCAAAGAGATAAGATTAAAAAATAAAATATTACAACCATCTAATGAATGGGCATACATTTGACTTTCACCATTCTCCCATACATTTAATTAATAATTACATAGTGAATCTAGTAATGTATCTTAATTCTCTTTTTTATGTTTCTCCTTCCTTTCTAACTAACTTCTTGCCATGGCGCACTTCAAATATTTGCAGCATAAAAGTAGAGAGCTTCCCAGTCAGCAAATTCCCAATCCTGGCCAAAGTTGTTAGTGTCTTGTCAACCAAGGAAACATGACAAAGCTAAAACAAAATAACTGTTTGTTTGGGAGTCTGAGGTTTCCAAAGTCCAGTATTACAGATATAGCCAAAAACCCATATTGTGTGCCACCGGAGGGCTGTGCAAAGGTTAAAAAAAAAAATTAGAAGGATAAGTTTGCAAACCTGTTTACCAAGATCATTGGGAATGTTAAGATTATATTCCTTATAATTCACTGGATTTTATCAAATTGAGTTTGGTTTCTAGGAAAAAAAACAAAAATCATATGTCTACTATCCTGGGAAAAAGCAATGCCTAATTGGAGATGAGTTCCTGCCAGTAAGAAAACAGTTTTTAAAAGTAAAATTTCCTTAAATTAGAGTTTCAGGAACAAGATGAAGTAGGTTCAATATCCCTCTACATGCCATTTCAGTCTCTACCCATCTACACAGGGAACAGGGTAATGGAGGGTGTTAATTTGAAGCATAGCCCTGGATATAGTCTCATCCCAACTGTGGACCCCAAAATTGGGCTCCTGAGAATCAGGACTGTTTTTAATAAGGGGATACAGGAGCAGGCACTGCTGGAAAGCTGGGGAGAGGGGTTGTATGGGCACAGAATGTGTCTGCTAACTTGAGCTCTTAATATAAAAGTGTAGCCTGAATCATGTCAGAGCACCTGGGTTTCTTGTCGAAGAGGGCACTACTTTTTCCTAGGTTAAGATTTCCAAAATATCTACCACCTACTACCCAGTTCAGAGCTAAGCCAAAATAAAAAAGTATTTGTACAAACTAGAGCTCAACTACCAACCAATAACAGGAGCAAACACCACAGGATAAGACTCTATGCTGGAAAAGAATGCAACTACTGGCCTGTACTATGACATTCTGTGCCTAGAACTGTATATAGAGCTTTAAAATAGCCTAGAGTGGAAATGGACACAAAAGTGTAAGAGGCACTAAGAGTGTAGAGCTGTTCTAGAGGAAGATGTGGCTGTGGATTCCTACCACACAACTTTGGAACCCACAACAAATCAGGGAATTCAAATTCTGAGCTTGTTGCAGATAACCTTTTGATGCCTACTGTCCTAGCCCCCTTATACCTACTACCTTTCACATTACTAGTCCTCAGATTATTTTAACAGGTTAAGGAAAATAGCCTGACAATGCATCCTTATAAATACCATAGAAAATTAAAAATAGGGGGACACATCACAAAGGCCAGAGGAAAAAAGACTCAGAAAGGAGACTTGATTCATAGGAGTTAGCATAACAAAAGGAAATTTCAGGGAAAAGTTCTGGCAGTGCTTATGGAACTAAAAAAAAAAATGTATGAACTAAAACAGCAGACTAAAGATAATAAAAATATGTGACATCTAAATTTCAAATAATAGACCTAAAAAACCACTATATCTAATTTGAAATGGCATTGCAAACTTCAATAGCAGACAAAGAAGGAAAAGAGAGAATTCGTAAACTCAAAAACACAATGTTATAGTATACACAAGTAGAACAATGTAGAAAAAAGAACAGTGTAAGGACCCTCTGAGACAAGTTAGAGACAAAGCTCTAATCATGGTGATTCTAGAAGGATAATAGAAATGCATAGAAAAACTGTTCAAACAAATAATCGCTGAGAACCCTCTCAATCTGGGAAAAGAATCAGGCATTGGCATGCAACAGGTGCCAAGAGTGCCAAACAAAATAAGAACAAATAGATAAACACCAAGGTAAGTATAATAATACTATCAGGAAGCAATGACAAGAACAGAATATTAAAAATATCAGAGAATAAAGGGTGACCCATAAGGAAACACTAATCAGAGTGCCTGTGGAATTTTCAGTAGAAGCATAAAAAGCACAAAGGAATGAAATATTTAAAATATTTAAAGAACTTTCAGTCCAGAATCCTTTATCCAATAAGATTATCAATCAAGATATGAGGAAGAGTAAGGAACTTCACTTCTCTCTAAAAGAACTTGTCAACACCAACGCATACATGAAAGAAATTCAAAGGAGGTTTTTTAAAGCAACAGAACAACAAATTACTTAACATGGAAGGACAAGGAGGGAAGTAAAAATGCGGCTCAACAGAAAAAACAAAAAGAAACCTAACTGGATGGGAGGAAATTTTTGCCCTCCACAAAAGTAATAAGGGATTGATAACAAAGATCCATAAGGAGCTCACACAACTTAGCAAAGATAAAACAAGAAACCCAGTCAAAAAATGGGGGAGTAATTAAAAAGATGCTTCTCCAAAGAGGAAATACAAATGGCCAACAGGCACATGAGAAACTGCTCAATCTTACTAGTAATCAGAGAAATGCAAATCAAAACCACAATGAGATACCACCTCACACCAGCAAGAATGGCCCATTTCAAGAAAACAGGCAGCAACAAGTGTTGACAGGGATGTGGAGAGAAAGGAACAGTCTTGGTGCTCGTGGGAATGGAAACTGGTCCAGCCACTATGGAAGACAGTACGGAGGACCCTCAGAATAATGAAAATGGAACTGCCATTCGACCCAGCAATAGCTCTTTTGGGAATCTACCCCAAAAAGACCTCAATGTGGGTACAAAGTGACACCTGTGCTTGGATGTTTACTGCAGCACTATTTATAATTGCAAGGACATGGAAACAACCCAAATGTCCCAAAACAGATGAATGAATGAAAAAGATGTGGTATATATACACAATAGAATATTACTCATCAATTAAAAATGACAAATTTGATGATTTTATGGTAACATGGATGTATCTAGAAGAAGTCATATTAGCAGAAAAAAGGCAGAAAGAAAAAAAACAGAAATCAAATGGTTTCACTAATATATGAACAACCAAACAAAAGTACACAATGGGGAAGGGGGACCAGCTGGAGAGGTCAGGGAGGGGAGGAGGGGGGTGAACCCCAGGTATTACAATAATGTGAAATATATATATATATATATAAATTTTTAAAAATTTAAAAAGAATACAGATTGAGACAATCCAGTGGGTTTTACAAAGAGCTCATCATAAAACCTCAATAGAACTTCATACAAAAATAAATAGTAGGAGTAATACATATGACTATGGAGATGAAACTTAAGACATAAGAGGAAGCCCTCAAAAATTTTTCTAAAGACAAAACAATACAAATACCTAACAAAATAACTATAAGTACTTTATCTTAAGCATTAAGTTGCCTGAACTCACCAGTCAAAAGATGTAAAGGGGCTTAATAGATTTCAAAACAAAGTCCAACCTCCCACTGTTTACAAGAAACCACATGGACAAGGACAAGCATAGACTTAAGGTTTCATATTATTTGATACATGCTCAAGAGTGGTGTTCATTGCCATTTCTATTGTCATATGTGTTTTCCCAGATTGTGATGTTTCAATGATTATTTATTTCAGTAGTTTTTCTATGCTTTTCTGTTATCCTAAGATCCCCTGATAGGAATATCATCTCTCTTTAAGATATAGCAGAGGGTGCTTACGCTCTCCGTTTATCTTAAATTCTTTTTCTCTACATTGCTCAATTCACGTGTTTTCCAATGATGTGTTTTTGAATTCACTAATTCTCTCCATTGCTTCTGTTTATCTGCTATTGACGTCCTAAAGGCAATTTTAAAATCAATTATAGTGTTTCTTAACTCAATTACTTTAGAAAGCAGTCGTCCTATATTTTTATTATTATTTTTTTCTATCTTGCTTTACAGCTTTCATTGTTTTTTCAAAATCCATCAGTGTTGGCAGGACTGTTCCTCTGAATTCCCCTTCTGTCATGCTCTACTAATCTTCTGAGTTGATACACCTTTCAAGGTTGTTGTTCTTCCTTTTTGAGTTTAGATTATGTTCTTTTACATTTTTCTATATGCTTTAAGAGGTATTAACATTTGACAGCTGTTTTTGTAGTTGTTAGTCAGGGAACTGATTCTCTGGCAAGTGGTGTTGGTAAACAAGAGAGTTAGGGCAATAGACATCAAAGGATCACCATACACACACCAACACACCCACTGCTAAACTCAGGAATTTGTATTTCCTGTTGTGAAGCATTTTCTTGTAGAGAATGGCAGGTGTTTTGGCCATCTCACCTTGATTTCAGCAGTAGCCTCTTTAATAGGCAAATTAAAGATCTCTTACCTGATTTAGGCTATAGCTATTCTGTGGTATTAGCCTCATGTTTTAGCCAGTAGTCCTAGTTCTGTGCCCCTACCTCTGCCATTCTTTAGCATTGCACCGTTCATTCTGGAGGTTACTTACTTGTTTGCCCCTTAAGTAGTGCAGTGTCAAGTATTAAGGGCCTGATGTTGTCAATTCCCCAGCCAATATCTGTAAGAGGTTCTTCACTGCAGCCTTTCCTCACTCTTTTGAGTTGTACTTCTCCATTATCATTCTAAACAGAGTTCACTTAAGGGTTTCCTACCTTTCTCAGGGTGATGCACCTACTCTGTAAGATGAGAGTCAGTTTTTCTCTGTTTCCTTGGCTTTGGTTTACATCTGTTTTTTTGTGTGTGTGTTTGGGCAAGGCAAACTGTTGCCTTCACTCTGTTGCCAATTTGCTGGAGTGTATCTAAGAGGTTGATTTTTAAGGGCCACAGTTACTAAGTGATAGAGTCAGAACATATATTGGAGATTCTTTCCATAATGTTACAGCAAGTTTTTTCAAAAGAATTAAATCATAAACACCTCAGTTACTCTGAGAATGACACTCAGACACCTTCACAATAACAAATAACAAAACATGCAATTCAGAGGACAAATCCCTTCTGCAGAGAACTTTGAAGAATCTGCTTTTCTTTGCTTGTTCTGCATGTGGTTGAGGAACCATGAGACAGGTAGCTCTTCAGGGCACCAGGAGCTGAACTCACAGGAATGAAAATATTGAATTTGTCCTGAGTCTAAAAGGTGTCTTTCAGATCATGGTGGATGCTGGAAGCCACTTGAGACTCATCCAGTATGTGGTACATAGAAGAAGAAAAGTAGCTGATGTTTCTCCAGTACTTACCTCTTTCTAAAATCTATCTGTTCACATTATGCCAGAAATTGTTTGATAACTTTCAGGCTTTTTTTTTTTTTTTCAGGGAACAAAATATGATGTCTGAATCAGGTAGGGTAAGAGCTCCTCTCCCTTTCTGCCCTTCCCCTAAGTCACACCACTTATTCCATGTTTGTTAGTTGCACTTCGGCAGCTTTCAAGTAATGAGTGAAAATCCTTAAATGTTAACTTGAATTTAAAACACATTCCAGCCGGGCATGGTGACGTGCACCTTTAATCCTAGCCTAGGAAGGGAGACCAATGCTAGGAATCACTTAAGTCTGCGGGTTTGAGGGATTGAGACCTGCCCTGGAAAACATAGCAAGACCTACTCTCTGAATGAATGAATGTATGAATGAATGAATGAATGAATGAATGAATGAATGAATGAATGACATTCCAAATTTCATAAGAAGCACAAGAGTATAAAAATTCTAGGTTCAGAAACTTAGGCAATTAGCTATATGGTTAATCCAAACTGGGGTAAAAGCTATGGGTTCCAAAATTAGATAAATGAGTCTATCTTATGGTTCCATTAGTCTGGTTTTATAGTGTATGGGAGTGGTGGTCATTATCATGGTCATCATCAATGTTAGTTAATATTTTATAGACCTCTGATTAAAAGCAGGCACTGTACTAGGTACACTTAAGTCTTTACTTTTATAGTCACTGTCTTTAAGGAGTGTCCCATCTCCATTTCTGGAGCAGAGGTAAGATTAAATATTTTGATATGGTGATAAGTTTGGAATTATAGTTAGCTTTGAAGGTCTCAAAGTATTGACTTCCAAAGTCCTCCCACAGCAGATAACCACTGTGATAACCAATGTCAGAACAGGAAGATCCTCAGAAAAAATAGAATGTTAGAGAGATCAAAGAATGAATCTTGAGAAATGGTAGCTGAATTCAGTCACATAAAATAACATTAATACACATTCTTTAGTGAGACCTGGATAGGACAGATGGCAAGGGTCAACAAATTGGACACAATGAATTGGATAAATGAATGTGATCAAAAAGAGAAACCAAAAATAGGGTGATAACTGAGGGAAGAAACAGGTTTGGGGGAGATTTTTTCCAAGAAAGAATTTAAGACTGTCAAACATTGATAATGATTGAACTGAGTTGGTGGGTAAATGGGAATTCATCGTATATTTCTTTCTACTTTGCAGCTATTTTTTTTTTTTTACTTCTCTTTAAAACACTGAGAAAAGAAATTTGAGAACTCAACATCCAAGAGTGGAGAAATGGATAAGGGGCATATACTAAATCTCTAAGAAAGAATTACAATGAAAATAATTCAATTGGCACAAGAAGGATATTAAGGTGGGAACAAAAGTATAGGTAAGGAAATTAAATTCCTAATGGGAGAAATTTTTTAAAAGAAATGAAAATAAAGATTAACTCTGGGTTAAACTATTGGTTATACATATATATATGTGTAATATATATATACATATATAGTATATATATATACATATATATACACTAAATATAAATGAAAGAACTTCGGCCTCCATTTCCACAAAGTGGGAGAAAAGATTATAAAATGCAGAGGAGTGGGGCCCAAAGGAAAGAGAGCTTGAGGTATATGGAAATGATTGGAAACCAGATATGGAATGCAGTAGGAAATGAGTCAAAAAAGGAGATAGACTTTAAGTAATGGGGCCCTTGTAGTAAAAGTCAATATGAATCACTAATGTACTTATTTTTTGAGAACTACAGCCTGAAAGCATGCAGAGAATGGATGATTCATGTGCATGTTAACAATTGAGAAGCCTGACCTATAACTTGGTTAAAAGTATTGATATGCTTTTGAGTAAGCATAGTAATAGTAATACTAATCCTGTAATAAATCTTTAACTTCTTTAACATTCCTTCTGCCTTACTCAGTACTTTCTCATAGTGAAGACCACTAAAAACCCTCATTCTTAACCCTCAGAATTATGGCTGTGAAGATTTTTTTTCTTTGTTATAATTCAGTATCCAAAGTGTATAAAACAAAAACATCTTATTTTAACTTTGACTTTTCCATGATTTGGAGCTGGCCATTTGATTACAACTGAGTGATAGCCATTGTTCAACTTGCACTTTTGGGCTTTATTCCACCCACAGTGAAAGAACAGCTCAAGTCAGCCAGAAATAAACATATCCCATTCTTTAAACACATCTGTCTTTTAAATTTGGTCTGTATGTTTTTACTGCCTCAGAATTTGGCCATATCCATTGTTCTTGCTCTCCCTTTAGTATTTTTGCAAATTGGAATTAGTCTTTACAGTCTCTCATCAGTATGTTCCCCATCTTCTACACCTCCCCCACACACACCACCTCTGCCTTTCACTGAGATTTTTGTACACATTAAGCAGCAGGTAAGTCATGATGACTTGACTGCCTGGTGTTGGCCAAGTTTCTTCCCCTTGGAGCCTCAGTTCCTTCCACCTCTTACCACTACTTCCCACCTCAGTATCCACTTCCAACAGATATTGTCAAGAAAAAAACAAGTCTACAATGAGGAGCATTAAAATCACAAGGTACAAGCTTATGATAAACATTAAAGTATATTCCTTGGAATATCATGTTACAGATGTGTTTCCAGTTGTTACATTATTAATTTGGCTTCCTTTTATTTTAAGTTCTGGATATTTAACATGTGTCCAGTGCTGGCCCATGCTTATGCACAAAGGATCTATAAATATGCTATGAAAACTAAAATGATCCCTACAAAAGTTAATTGACATAAATGCTTTCACTATTACTTTTTCCCCACATTTCAATTGTCTTCTTTTTATATTGGTTATTTTTTTTCATATGATTGTGTGTTTTCTTGAAGCACAAATGGCTAGAGAAAATAAGTGGGGAAGTAGCAGTGCAAAGGCACAGATTTAAAAAATTACAGAATTTTATAAAGTCAGATTTATAAATACAAAAACAAACTTCTTAACATTTCTCCTCCTTTTAAAATAATAACATGGATTTCTCAACTTTGTCTACTTTGAAAATCATGTGTGCATTTAAGTTTAAAAACAGGATGAAGACAAAGCTTAGCTAGTGACGTTCTGCTTTAAGGGCGATGAGTGGGCACTGAGTTTCTGTTGAAAGTTAACATTTCTCTTGTAACTATGGTGACATAAAAGAACACTAAAACTAATCAATATCTAGGCAGGTCTCTTAGAATCAATGTGCCAGTCCCAGCTCATGCCTCTTTGAGAAGAGGCCACACCTTTTGTACTAGGACCTGTGTTGAAGAGGGCCTTCCAAGCACCATTTGGAGGCAAAATGTGCTTCCTTTTGCTCATTGTAATTTTGAAAACAGCAAGAGGTACTGAGTTTAAAGTAACTGAAGGGTTTAAGGTAATAATGGTGCCTGCAAAAGCTGAGACCAAATTTCAACTCAGATAGTGTACAGTTCCTGCAAAATAAAAGGAATTATTCAAATTATCCATCTTGTGGCAGAGAAAGACCTTTGATTTGAAGTTAAATGCATGCAGGCAGCCCTCCCTGCTGGGATCAGAGAGTGGTGCCAGTTTGGGGTTATTGGGACATTACATTGTGGCAGACAAGAAACCAATCTCAGGATAGACAGGGTAGATTCAAATCCTACCCTTATTCCTTAACATTGTGGTGAGTTAACAATGCTCACAGGGGCTGGGCACGGTGGCACGTATCTTTAACAGCAGCCTATGAAGCAAAGCTGAGACTAAGAATTGCTTGAGTTGACGGGCCGCCAGGGGCAACATAGTGAGGGCCTAGTCTTAAAAAATAGCTGGGCATGGTGGTGCGCACTTATAATCACAGCTACCTGGGAAGCTGAGGCTGAGGATCACTTGAGTCCATGGTACCCCGGGAAATGTGAGCCTGCAGTTCCCTGGGCAAAATAGCGAGAACTAGTCTCAAAAACAAAACCAAAAACAACAATGCTTACAAGTTCTCTAGCACGTTCCTCATTGATAGGGGGTATCCATGACCCGCTCTTCGTCTCTGAGATGACTGTGTGACAATTCTGACCAAAGGAGTATGGTAAAAGTGACCCTGCCTCAGTTTTAGTGTATGACTTTTGAAACTGGCAACTTCTGCTTCTAGTTCTTAGGGTCAAGAGTCACTAGCTACCTGCATTTGCTGCATTAGACCACACAGACAGTCCTTGAGAACAGGAGGCAGTCTTATAGCCCTTTCCAGCAAGGCTGCTAATGTGAGCAAAGCCACTGTGGACGCTATGAACCAGTGGATATGACCACTTGCTGAACAAGAGTGATCCCAATCTGTGCTACCCGCATTAGGAGATTCATCTAAATGATCTTTACCTAAATTCCTGACCCACAAAACTATGAGCTAAGATAAAATGTTGTTGTTTGAAATACAAAATTGCAAGGTAGTTTATGATATATCCATAGATAACCAGAATACTTACTAGTCATTTTTATTTCTTCATCATTAAAATATGGACAATGCTTATGATACCAGGCATATCATATTGCTCTGAGAATTAAATGAATAGGTAGCATAGACCTCTTAGACCAGTGCCTAGTAATAGCAAATGCTCTGTAAATGTTGATTCCTCTTAACTTATGAAATACCACTGGTTAGATTCTGAGATAGACAAGTCTGAGTGAGACCATGCCTCTAGTTTTTTAGGCTGTGATCTCTTTACAGTCCAACCACTCAAAGGAAGAAACCCCTATGGAGCAATCATGTTGAGATGACCCAGACATGAAGCATCATTTTCTATTGTAGATTAGCTATTGCTTCCCTCATGTCAAATATTTCTATTTCTAATTCTTCAGGTCAATGTAGACTGACCCAACCCCCAATCCTGCCCTCAGCTGATCTCTTTTCTCATGCAGCCAGCTCCACACAGTCTCTCCAAATCACACATGATCCCCATCAGCAACGAGTGCTTTTGTTACACTCCCATTATTTCACTTCTCTGCCAACACAGATTCCTCCACAAACATTTGAGAAATTAGCAAGCTACAAATTTCCCCTAGGAATAGTCTTAGGAATCCTAGTCTTGACAGATATACCACAATGGAGGAGTTTGGTAGACAGAAAGCTTGGAAAGCATTGGAAACTAAGGTTCTTCACTTTTCTTCATGAATCACAAGTGCATTTGCAAACTAAAAGTTCTTAAAGGTCATGCCATTCAGAAGTTAATTTACCTTTGTATTACCCAGATCTTCACAAACTTATCTTGATGGTGAAAAGCTTTTCTAATATAACACAGCTTCTTGGAAGAAGCATCACTTAGTAAACTGACCAAAGCAGGTAAAAGCAGAGAAGGAGGTAGGAAAATGTTTGGCCTGATTTGGCAAGACCAATCAAAGAGACCGAATTTAAGCTATGAGGACAAAGGGGCCTCCCAGAGGATTTTAAGCAAGAGCATTTAAGTTAGTTCAGTTTTATATCTTATAATGATCGATTACTCATTTCATAAGGATCATTAACTCAGTAAATACTTTTAACCTTTATTTTGTGATTAGGGACCTATGATAAAGAAAACATTTTGCATTATTACCTAATATCCATATATAAATTACATAAATTTTGGAAAATAGCTCTTATTCTTTTACATGCAACACCTACTGATGTGTTCCACTATTTTTAACTCCCTTTGGAAATCGTTTTTGAGAAACTGTTTCATTATCTAGGCAAGCAAGGATGAGGACCTGAGTTTTGAGACACGCCAATATGAATGTGGCAAGGGCTCTCATTTTCACCCTGATGTGTTGGATGAAAAACTGATAGTGATGTTTTTGAACATAATAGGAGAATCTATTGCTAGCTGTTCTGCTAAGGAATAATTTCTCATTAAACCTCTACATGCAGTTTCTCTTCTCACAGTAACAGTTCTTAGCGATACTGCTGAGAGCAGAAAGCAAGTCAGATCTACTTCGTTCACCAGGAGAGCACTCGGTACTTGGGAGGCTTCACTGTGGTGCTTCAAACAAACTTGCTCTGACTCAGCCCATTGATGAGTCACCAACCTGAGTTGATGGTCTGGCTTTGCAGTGTGACAAATTCAGGAGACTGAGAAACAGAAACAGCAGTGAATGGCCGCATGTCCCCAGCAGATGTGCAGAGAGGCTCCTGAGCCTGCTAACTCAGAGATCAAAGCGTACCGCATAGGGAGCAACTCCTGGATCTCTGGCTACCTGATGCTCCACAGTGAAACCCCTCCAGAGGAAGCTTTTCTTTTTTGTTTTTGTTTTTGCTTTGAGACTAGGTCTCGCTATTTTTGCCCATGGAACCCCAGGCTCTCGTTGCCCAGGGTACCACAGACTCAAGCAATCC
Organism: Uropsilus gracilis; assembly: GCA_004024945.1. Classification (NCBI taxonomy): domain Eukaryota; kingdom Metazoa; phylum Chordata; class Mammalia; order Eulipotyphla; family Talpidae; genus Uropsilus; species Uropsilus gracilis. Next base: position 1,951 of record PVHY01006580.1, on the reverse strand, counting down.
CCAGCCTCAGCTTCCCAGGTAGCTGGGATTACAGGCGCACGCCACCACGCCCAGCTATATTTTGGAACTAGGTCTCGCTACGGGCCCCAGGCGGGACTTGAACCACGATCCCTAGCCCCGGTCGCTTCATAGTCTGAAGCTTAGAGGCACGAGCCACTGTGCCCACCGCCCCCCTCCCGAGGTAGTTTTGACTTGAGAAACAAAGTCAGGATACACATTCTTCTCCCCCTTTTTTTCATGGGACCTCTGCTGTCTTTCTGTTCCTTCTGGAGGTGCCTTCTGCTCTCTCTTCTGCAGCCTTCTTCCTACTGTTCTGGGCCCAAAGTGGGCCTGGTTCTCACCTTCTCCAACCTCCCCCTGAAAATGAGGGTGCTCATTTTGGTTTAGGAACATCTCTGTTAAAAAGACACAGGGACAGAGAGCAAGCAACAAACCAGCAGGTACAGGCAGCACAAGGAGCCCCAGAATGTCACAGAATGTTCTCTGGTGCCTCAAGCAGTCTGCCAGCCACCCCACCCCATGCCCAGCATGAATTTCCCCAAATTTTTCTTTCCTACCCCAACCCCATCTTCTTTCTCTAAATTGGGTGTTTTACTGATGTTAGAAGTTCTGAAGGAACAATCAGGCGCTGAATGATGAGTAAGTTAGTCATGGTCCAGGTGCTTGAAGTTGCCCTGGTCAGAACATTCCAGAACAAGGATGGTCTTTCAGCATTTTCCCTTTCCACACAAGAAATAAATAACCATGGGTCTCTCCCTCATGGTTGTTCATGTACCACACTTTCTCAAAAGTACTGGAAGAAAACTAAACTGTGATCTACCATATACTTAACTTTTACTTAGTACAACTTGGTGAATTCTGTTGCCAGACTGAAAAAGCTAGTGTATCAGGGTTACATTGACCAGTGTTATTCCAATGCTTAACTACTAGAGGTAGGGAACCTAGAAAAAGGGGAAAATTGTTATCATTGGCGAGTTGCCTCACTCCAAAGTAACAACTGCAGTAACTAATTTAACCTTTACATTCTGAGACCCAGGTCTTGTCTTCCTTTGAAAGCACTCTTAAGACTCCCTCTCAACCTTGTGGTTATAAGAAAAGCTCACCTGCACCCCCTCTGGTCTGTTGACCACAGCTGTCAACAGTTAACAGTCCTAATCTGCTGGGGGGAACACAGCTGCTTTCCCTTTCTTTCCTTCTGCCTTCTGTATAGCTGATTTTTTTTCACCTTAAACAACCAAAGCCCATGTTAGTTTGTGATAAGAAAAAAAAAAAAAAAACAACCTCAAAATTGTTTAATGCTGTTGTTCAGAAAGACATAAATCCCACTGTATCAGTATACTTTACACAAAGCATCACTCTATTGTTTATATTGAAAAAATGATTTTTTCACTTCTGAAAGAAATAACCCGTTAGTGAGAACATAATGGGTTTTGGTGACATAGTGTCTTGTCTTAAAATCTTGGTTTCCCCTCTTAGGATGCTGGAATCACCCTGCAAAATATAATCTCTCTGAGCCACAAATTTCTTTACCTGCAGAGGAATCTGGTACCTTCTTCTGAATGCCTTGAGCATCTGGAACTTCACACCTGCAAGGTGACTAACTCATTCATCGTTCAACAACTGATCATCCCTTCAGACTTTCAAGGAGGCAAAGAGGACCTAAATTACCCCTGCCTGCTTAGTAAGTTATGCACACTCAATAAATGTTTGCTGTTTTCCTTCTCATGCCAAGCCTGAGTTCTCAGAAAGAATCTCTATAGAACAACCAGGACACATTTCATAGATTCTGGAAGGAACCTCTGCCTCCTTCCTTTCTGGTTTCTCTGGAGTCCTGCCACAGCTTCCCTGACCAATTATCCTCAACTTCACAGAACACAGCCCACTGCTTCTCTGGGAGCACGTGGTCAACTCCACTGTGGGACACCCCTGGCCATGATAATGACATTACTTG
>PVHY01006579.1:57265-73523 GCA_004024945.1 Uropsilus gracilis | reverse complement strand
TCTTGCAACCCTGGTCTCTTGGTTATTTCTTAAACAAAGACAAGGGCTGGGATGGGCTGCAAGTTCTTCTCAGTCTGAACAAACTTTAGTCAGGCTTCAAGATCCCTTTGTCCCTTTTTTTTAGCCATTTAACTTGGAAAACTTGTAACTGTATATTCCTCCTCTGCCCCTTTGAGGTGAAAACCTTTTTTTAAAAAAATTCTTATGGTTTTTATATTCCAGAAATGTCTTTTCTTCAGGACCTGTGAGCCACCTCTTTGAAATATAAACATCAAGGAAGATAGCCATTTTGTCCCAGTCTCTCTGGAAGGGGAAAAGCCTTTATCAGCACAGCACAGGAGAAAGGCTGATAATGGGTGGAATCTGAAAGCCTTACTTTTCTATTGGGTAAGGTGGATGAATTGGACACATGTGGGCTGTGACCCTCAGTGCTCCCCCCATCCTCCACTCCCCCCCACCCCATCTCTCCACCACACCCCCACCCCCGCTCCAAAGACAACTCATAAAAATCTTTAGCATTTTGTGTAAGTTCTATCTCTTCTCTGTTACATAGTTTTCAAAAAGATCATCTTGGTTTCTTTAACTTCGGCAATACCAAACATGAGACTTAGAGTCTGGATATAATCATATGTTGCTTCACATCTCTTCAGTCAGTTCTGGACCATAGCTAGGATGGAGATCCCAGTAGGCTGTATCATACTAGACCATTTATATCATTATATTTTACAGCATTCACACAATGGTGAAATTGTTCAAGAATGCATTTCTTTGACTCCTGTATCTCAATCACTAACTGACTTGGGACTGTATTTGCTGTTTCTTTTCTCTGTGTTGTGTTGACCCCAAAGTATATCTACAAGTCCTTCTCCCTCAACTTAGACCTTTGTTCAAAATGTAACAGTGTAATCCCGGGAAGGGGAGAATCCAGGTTCCTTGTCCCACCTAAAAAAGGGTGGAGCTGAGCAGCAAGGGGAAGCTAAGAAGGACTTAGGAGAGAAGGTTGAAGAAAAGAAAAGACACGTTGGGTCGGGCACGGTGGCTTGTGCCTGTAAGCTTCAGCCTATGAAGCGGCTGGGCCTAGGGATCGTGGTTCGAGTCCCTCTGGGGACAACATAGCGAGACCTAGTCCCAAAAATTAGCTGGGTGTGGTGGTACACGTCTGTAATCCCAGCTACCTGGGAAGCTGAGGTTGGGGATTGTTTGAGTCTGTGGTGCCACGGGCAACGGGAGCCTGTGGTTCCACAGGCAAAAACAGCAAGACCTAGTCTCAAAAAAAAAAAAAAAAAAAAAAGATAAAGACACATTGGGGCAGAGCATTGGGGCAGAGACATGTGAAGAAGCTACATTTGCTTTTGGGCCTTGTACTTGCGCCAGGGACTTGGGGGATGTGGAAGGAGATGTTTAGAAGAGACATGGGTGTGAGACTCATGAGGAGGCTGACATGGCAGCCTTTATCTGCATTCAGCCGTGCTCCTTCCATCCTTCCAGACTTTCCTGGCTCCTTCTGCCCCTGTCCTATAGGTCCCCACCAGGAGGTGCCTTAGACTTATGGCAAATTTTCAGGCCTCAGTGGTCCTACTTTGGGCCAACCCTGTTTGACTAGACATTTACCTACAAGTGGGTGAGCAACTTCGGATGTTTAATGGGAAATTATTTTAACTATTTCTTCTCTCTATTATACACTAATCCTTATATACTAATTTCGAGTGAACTTTTATGCACTAATTATATTTTGTCTTAAAGTGACATATGTAAGAACCATTTAGAGCATGCAGGTTTGGAGGTCATGGGATGTCCCTCATCACTCCCCTAACACTCTTAAGTGACCATATCTCTCTTTGCATAAAACAACAACTTCTACTCTATCTCTGGATCTTCTATCCACCTTAATTTGCTTCCTTCTATCCCATAGAATTTATCACCACTTACACTCATATATTCATTATTTGTCAGTCTTTCCAAATAAAATGTAAGTCCATGGGATAGGAATTTTTCTACTTTTTGTCTACTGCTATACCCATGATATATATGATATTTTGATAAAGAGATGATACTTGAGTAAACATTTGCTGCATGAAAGAACAAAAACAGATTGAGAAATTAATTCCTATCCCATGTCTTTTTATATCTTTGAAGGTGCAGCTAAAGCTTGAACTTTAAAATTTGAGTTATTCAAATCTTTATGAGCTCAGTTGTAAATGGGCTCAGCATTTTCATTGGTATTCTCTATGAAGTATGTATGTGATGACAAGGAGACTGAATTTTACCTAGAACCTTGACAGATATAAAAGGCAACAACTGAAAACTAGGTTCCACTAGAAAAAAAAATACACTGCATAAGTTTATGAATTCTATAATCTTCCTCCTGAATTTCTGATTTGGCAACTCTTTGGATGTACTTTTGATATTTTAAGAAATATAACAATGTATAATTCTTACTATAAAAATGATATTTTAATAAGAAAGAAAACATTTTGAAATGTAATTAGCCTCTGGCTAATTAATGGGAGTAATTGAAATTAGCATCTGAAATTAAAGGGTATCATTTAAAGAGTAATGTGTGAGTTGCTAGTTAACTGAACTATTTGGGAAAATATATTATTGAGTGGGTAAGATAATTGACTGTCCTACTGGTCTACACACAGATCCCATCCCACACAGATCCCATCCCAATCCTAAAAATAACAACATATTCCAGAAAAATGAACGGTGTCAACTATTTACTTTGAATTAATGAAACAGTAAAATGCCATTTTTCCATAACAAAATTCTCTCCAGTGTTATTCAAATAATAGTAAAAACTCATAAATAGAAAGTGCTTATCACAGTCTCCATACTATTTGAAATAAATGGATCATCTATTTACTCCCCTCGAGTCTAGAAGGTTATACTTTTAATATATCACTGTAGCTGACAAAAAGTATCCAGCCTGTCAGAGGCAAAATCAAGGCACTTATAAAAATCATGTGAAGAAAACAGGCAAAATTATCACCTAAAGTTGTATCGGATATAGATAAGAAAATAAGCAGTCACTGCATGGAAAAATGTATAATTACCCCATTTCCCAGTACAAGATCCCCAAATAACTGTCTAAAGAAAAATACATCATTAATATAGTCACAGCTTGCCAGTGAGGTCTCAAGACCCTGAGGAAAAGAAGATTTTTTAAGACTTTCCCTTTTTACAAGATGTAGTGAACTCATTTATACCCTCTGGCCAATTTATAGCACTTTCTAGAGACTCAGTGATGCATGGTAGAGCATATTTTATCTTAAGAAATAATCTAATGGCTGATGTTGCATATGCACATTGTCAAGTATCAAAATGAAAAAGTAAATTCACCAGAGAGTCACTTTGAAACAAAGAGGATAGTAAGTATTGAGAAGATTGAACAAAAGTAAAGAACAAAGTTCTAGAATCAGAAAAATGGATGCAAAATGGACCCTGACAAGTACTGGCTTTCAAGTTAAGTATGTTACTGAGTAATTGGAAACTATAGCTTTCTCATTTATAAAATTGGAAGGTAAAATTAGTGCAGATTTTTTTTAAATGAGACTTAAATTCAGCATTACATAAAATAATAATTGATTTAGTACATATCCACCATGGAAAAAGTACTTTTAGTGGTTGCTATTGCTATTATTCTTTTCAGATAACCACCAGAGTATAACACATCAATAAAATGCAAATTTTGTTGGAAATAGAAATTACTATTAATTATAGTATTATAAAATTTATAACAATCAAATTTTCAGCCTTAGGAAAATATAAGGCTTGTTAATCATAATTTTTCTCCTTAAAAATAATTTTGTTTCACCTTTCTGATGAACTATAATTTTATTGCGGATAGCTGCTATGTAATTAGTGAGATATCCTTAGTATCGCAAATCAGAATAGGTACTCATTGCTAATTAACTTTAATTTGATCATTTTAAATCATTTTATTGTAACATGGAGAAAAGACAGGGGTATGCTGGAGTGAGCTCTTTCTAGTTCAGTAAAGTCAATTGTATACATTCCTCCAAATTCTGTGTTTAATGACTTCACCCTGTTTTAAGTTAGCTGAGTGGGAGTTTTTGTACTACAGAACCAGCAAAGCTACACACTGCCACTGTTTTTCCAAGAACCAGTTGTTAAACACTTATCAGCTCACCACTAGATAAAGGCTGACAAAGCGTGGAATCCATATTTTAGACTGTTCTGAAAATAAATTTATATATAACATTAATACTCACATATATTAAAACAGCAGCATATAACTATATTCCAGCATCAAATTTATATGTTGCATATAAAATTATCACAGTGAAAATATATATACTATATAAACAAAATTTTCTTGCAATAATGAGCAATGATATATTGATTATTCAGACCCATGAGAAAAGTATAATGTGGATCATTCAGGAAAAAACAACCAAATAATTATTATCCCCTATCTTTTTAATATATCTTTTGAATAAATAATTCACAATTTGAATAAAAGCTTATTTTATATTTTTAAAATATAATAATAATCAGCTCACTATAGAGAGGACAAAGTAGCTTCTGGGTGTCAGCAGAAAGCAAATCTGAAATTATTTCCCCATGGAAAATCTCATGAAAATCATTTAGCTGGCTATATGCAAAGCTCCAATGCCTTGGGCAAGAAATTTCCCAGGGCTGCATGCCTGGGGAGTGTAAATTATTAAATCATAATTTTAAAAAGAAAAATGAAAAAGCATTTTAAATTCTGCTACAACATGTGATTTACTGTTTAATTTTTAGTGATCTAATGTATCAAATTAATTCTGTTCTTATTAAGTTTTAGATATATATTCCTATTAAAAGATTAAATATAGATTTGTTTCTGATTCAAAAATGTACGAAAAGGAAACATTTGTGCCTCCATAGGAAGCAGTGGAGCTCAGAGATATGGAGCAAGTGAATCTGAGAATTATCAGTCTGTTCTCCAACTTCAAGCAGCAGTACCAACTTAGGCCCCAACAGAAATAGCCAAACCTTATTAGTTAATTGCTGTTTAATAATATACAAATTAAATATCAGATTAATTCAGAAGAGCATGCCTCATCATTTCTACATATTATTCAGCACATGGTGACGAACTATCAGGTATTTTTTAATAATAGTAAGTGGTGCCGTTTATTAAAAGCCACCCCTACACCAGGGATAACTGTCAGCATTCCATATATTATCTCTAACATCCTTAAGAATACTTACATAACTTATTGCGAATGAAATATATACACAGAGAAATTACCTCTATCATCCTAGGTCAAACAACTAGCAAATGGCAGATGAAAAAAGTTTCTTCTGAGGCTAAAACCCATGTGAGTTCATTGAACTTATTGGCAATTACCTCGTCTTCCTGCTAATCATCCTTAATTTTTTCAATGGCAATCTTCTCCCTGGAAAAAAGAACACACGTGTCAATTTGGCAATAGGAGCAATTATCTGCACAAACAGGACCAAGAGCAAAGCCAACTCAAAACAGATTGAAGGGGAACCAAAAGTTCTCCCAGCCTCTCAGTGGATGATCTGTTTTGATTAGCTTACAAATGGTACAAATTGTCCATCTGAGTTTGCGCCAAGCGCAAAGTAGAAGTTGTGGCTTATTTTTGCCAGGCAGTTTAGACTCCAATTTGTGACAAAATAATTACAAGCAAAAAGGAACTGTGTAGCTAAGACTTTCATTTCCAGTTCAAGTGGCAACCTCTGAGGAAAGAAGCCAAAAATCATTTTCAGTGGAAAGGCTGACTATAGTAAACATTTGTTGTTGTTGTTTTGCTTTTTTTTTTTTAACACAGCATAGACAGTCTCTAAGTTTAGTTAAAATCAAGCTACTTGGGCCCCTCTATAAACCAAGGGATTTTAGTTAAAAATAGAGAATAGCTATATTGTGAGATTAGAAGATATATATATCCTGGAATAATGAACTAAATAAGAAGAGAAAGTCTCTCTCAGAAGCTAGAGTGCAAAAGGCAAATACAAAACTTATCTCAATTTTGCTCTGAGTCTTGCTCTCAGAAACAGCATAGCCCAGATGACACAGGCTGTGATGCAGATACCGCCATCTTGAGCTGAGCTCCAAGTCAGTCAGGTAACTCCTGGCATAGAGGAAGGAGTCTATTGCATCTTACCCCTTCGGGGTCACTCTCTACAATTATACAGATACTGCACTGAGGCTGCTTGTGACCCTAACGTGTCCCTTGGATGTGTATACCAAATTCTGTACCATCACAACAAGCCCCACAAAACAAGGAACTCAATTTGCTGCAACATCGGTCAGCCTTATGGCAACTATGTGCAATTGTTGTCTAAGATTCCAGTTCGTTTCTGATTTTTTTTTCATATTTGCAAAGCCTTTTCATTACTTTACACAGCCATTGTTTTCTTAAATGAAACCATAGATTATCATGTTCCTTGGTAACCATTCTTTTTACCCCTCAATTGTTTGGTTTTTTTGACCAAAGAAGTATTTTGATACAACTAAAAGCTTTTTAATCCCCTCAACTTCTTGAATATTACTGAACAGTCTTATTTAAGCTTATAATTACTCTCTTCAGGGCATTGATTTTTTTTTTTTTTTGGTCTGGATTTGCTGCAATTCAGAATTCAAATAGTGTAATACTTTTTTCTTTTGTAAGTGAATTGTCATTTTATTCTGATTGCTTTAAGATGTTATCTTTGATGTGCTACAGGTCTACAGGTCGAAGAGAAAGGATAGGTATGGGTTTGTTTTTCCTCATCCTTTTGTGATGCACTGGGATTTCTGCATCTGAGATAGTTTTTTTACTTTAATAATAATGAAAATGCCCGGCACATTTTCTTTATTGTCTCTTCTTTCATTTGGCCAATTGTCTCCTCTGGAACTCTGATTAGGTATTGATTAGCATCCCAACTCTATTCTCCACCTTGCTTTCCCTTTCTTTTGTAATTTCTAACTGTAGGCTTCTTTATGGTGTATTACAAACAATTCATTTAAATGCACCTTTCTGTTATACTTTTTTAGTAATTTCTAATCTTTGTTTTACCTACCCTTTATTTTTCTCCTTTCTCACTTTCACTTTTAAATGTTCTATGTTTATTTTTCAAATGTTGCCTTGTTAATATTGATAACTGAATTTTTCTTATTTTTCAAATTTTCATATTTTCACTGCATTCTAGTTTTCAGTTATTGACACTGTAGCTGCTGCTGGTGACTCATTGGGCATTTTATAGTTTTAATTTTGCATTACAAATTTATGTTACTTGGAAATTTAATGTCCCCTTGATGTTTGAGTTTAGAGACCAGGAAACAGAAATAACTTTGCTTCATCTAGGTGTCCAGAGAGACTACCAGTTTTAGATTCATATAAAATTTTTGAATTCATAATAATCTGAACTTTGAATACTTCATAATAAATTTTTGACTTGAAGTTTGTTAGCATAGTTTGATAGTGTGAATTCAAACCCAAATTTTACATGAAAAAAATCTTCAGAAATTCTAATTGAAGGGGATATTTATCTGCAATGATTCCTTCTGCCAGCTTGTTTATTCCAGTTTCCTCAAAGGACACTGCCTTTAATGGGTCCTAGTCTTTTGTGAGGTTCTCAGTCCTATCCCTGATCCTTTCATATCCTAGATTTGGCCTCTTCTGTTCCCAGCTGTTGACCATAAAGACCCCCAAACTCTACATGACCAGGGATCTATGGATACTTCTAGGGATAAATGCTTTTTTGCCCTCCAGAGTTCATCTGTCACTCTGGTCTACAAGGAAATCCCTTTTTCCTTACCTTCTCCGTCATGCACTAAAATTTCTTTTCTATTGCTTTTTGCTACTACAAAAAATTTATTTATTTTTATAATTTCATTTTTTTAAATTGATTGTACACACACACACACGCAAACACACATATATTTTATATCATTATCTACCCAGAGGTTCTTCCACCTCCTTATTACCCATGAACCATCTTAGTCTCTTATGCCCTCCTCTCCCCTCCCCCAACTTTATCTTCTTCCCCCTCTCTTACTCTATGCTTCAGTTCTATTGACAGTTTTAAATTTTTTCTTGTCCAATTGTTTGTTTTCCCTACATCCCTCATGTGAGACCATCTATTATTTCTCTTTTTCTTTCTGCCTTATTTCTGCTAACATGATTCCTTCTAATTCTATCCATTGACTTTTTTGATTGGTGAATAATATTCCATTGTGTACATAGACCACACCTTTATGAACCATTCATCTGTTTTGGAACAATTGGGCTGTTTCCATATATGGCTATTATAGATAGTGCTACAATAAACATCTGGGCACAGGTGTCCTTTGGAATAAGTGTTTTTGTTCTTTGGGTAGATTCCCAGAAGTGGGTCAACTGTATCAAATGGGAGTTCCATTTTCAGTAGATTTAAGGTCCTCCACACAGCTTTCCATAGTGGCTGGACCAGATTGCACTACCACCAGTAGTGTAAGAGTGTTCCTTACTCTCCACATCTATGCCAGCATTTGTTGTTGCCTGTTTTTTTGGTTTTTTTTTTTTTTTAATATAGGCCTTTTTGCTGGTGTGAGATGGTATATCATTGTAGTTTCAATTTGCATTTCTTTGATTATTAGTGATGTTGAGCATTTTTCATATGCCTATTGGCCATTTGTATGTCTTCTTTCAAGAAGTGTCTTTTTAGCTCTTCACCCATTTTTTGACTGGGTTTTTGCTATGCTTTTGTTAAGTACTACAACAAATTTGGATGTGTTATTCAAAAAAAAGAGTTTCTCTGAATACTTTAACATAGTGCTAGAAACTGAACAGGTATATTTTAATTTTAATTAATTTTTCATAGCTGCTATACAATTTATGGGGTAGTTATTATTTTTCTAAAGAGTATGGAGTTTAATACTAAGAGTTGCTCTAATTAGAGTTTAATACTAAGAGTTGTTCTATTGAAACATAATCTTAAGTTTTTTGATGAATTTTTTGAATCAGTGCTGGGGTTTCTTGAAACAGCTCTCTACCCACATTAAACATACTGGTGATTCTATTTCTAGCAGCAAAGAAAGCACTGATAGTTCATATGATGATATGATATGCAATAGGAATATATAAAATATTGCCATTGTATGCTCACAGTGAAACATTTATAAAAGGTGAGGATCTAGAGGAACATTTATATAAAATCATTAAACAATATTGTCAAGCTAACAGATATAATAGCATTACTTGATAATTCTTGATGTCATTAAACATAGGGAATAAAAGGAATGAATTCAGGGATTTGAGATTCAGGTACCAGATGCATGATATGAAAACTTCTATAATTATTCTGAAAAAGAAAGGTTTGTCTTTATCTCCAGTAGCCACAGGGTTTAGATCACTGAAAAACAACCAGGAATTTTGTTCCATGAGAGACAGAATTAGAGAGCAAATTGAATTCCTAGGCTCACAGAATATTTATTGTTAAAGTGAGAGCATTGATTGGGAAGGAGCATCATGCCAATAGATGAATGGGAAAATGTAGGAAGACTCTGATGAACACACCAAGCCTCTAAACTCTGCTGTGTCTCCTTTTCCAATATAAGCAGCCTCTCCACCTCCATCTGGGACCAGCTCTAAGGAACTTGCCATTCAACACAATGGTCAATATCCTCTACACTGACCTCTCCCACCACTCTTTGCTGCTAGACCTATGAGTAGAATGCTAGAGTTATGTAGACTGTAAAGCTAGACCTATAAGTAGACTTTAACATTGTTGGTGATTGGTTGGTTGGATATTTGGGTTGAGTGGCTTAAATATGAACCAAAGGTGGTTCAGAATGAGCAAGTTAATAATACCAGACCTGCCATGGTTTTCTGTAGAGGAAGAGATCCACTAGTCCAGCAAGATTGGAATGTTAATGTGACGTTTAAGACCTCCTGTTCTTCCTTGAAGAATCCAGGAGGCACTTGTGTGTATATCCCCATCTCTAAAACTCCCAGTACCTCAAAATGCAACCTTATTTAAAGGTCTTTAAAGTGTTAATCAAATTAAAATGAGATCAATAGGATGGTCCTAATTCAATATAATTGTTACAGGGTAGCCCCAAAGGGAAGTAGGATAGCCTGGGTGTGAATTCTCACCTGTCCACCTAAAAATGTAGGACAAGACTGAAGGGGAGGTACGAAGATAGATTCATAAAAGAGTTTATGAAGAAAATGAGAAAGACCGGGTGCAGTGGTGCGTGCTTTTAATCCCAGCCTAGGAAGGGAGGTCAAGACTAGGAATCACTTGAGTTTGCAGGTTTGAGACCCGCCCAGGGCAACATAGTGAGACCTAGTCTCAAAAAATAGCTGGGCATGGTGGCGCGCACCTGTAATCTCAGCTACCTGGGAGGCTGAGGTTGGAGATCGCTTGAGTCCAGGGTACCCCAGGCAACGAGAGTCTGCGGTTCCCTGGGCAACATAGTGAGACCTAGTCTTAAAAAAACAAAACAAACAAACAAACAAACAAAAAAAAAACAGAAAATGAGAAGGGAGAAGGAAGCTGTGGGACTGTTTGTGAGAGAGGGAGTGAGAGAGCAAGAGAGAGGGAGAGAAATATCATTTCACCAATCTGTCCTACTAGTAACAGTGACTTAACTGAAACCCTGGGTGCTGAACCAGATAAAACCAAGAGCTTGCAGGCCCTCATGTGGGCGCTTTTAACAAAGTATGGCTGCTCAACTCTACCCTTAGTTCCATCAATCCCCTTTGAGGAAGCTGTAGTCCTTGGTACCTGGGATCTCTTTGGCATGGAGGTAGAATGGAGTCCCTAAAACATCAGTGGGTGGAATTCATTCAGGACACACTCTTTCCCCAACAATTCAATGTCCTTATAAAAGGGAAACTTTGAACACAAGCACACACATAGCAGGAAGACAACATAAGGAAACCCAAGGAGATGATGATCTGCAAGTCAGAGAAAAACCTAGAACCACTGGCTCCTTCCCTCATAGCCCTTAATTTGAATCAACCCTTCTAACACCTTGATTTTGGACTTCTAGTCCCCAGAGCTGGGAGACAATAAATTTGAACCACTCAGTTTGTGGTACTTTGTTAGGACAGCCCTGGCAAATTAGTAATTTAAGTGTACAATAAATGTTTGTTACTTTTATTACAGCTGCATTTTGAAAAGAGGAAGACTATGGAAGACCAGTGAAATAGCTGAAGATTTTTACATGCCAGAAAAGCAACTCACCACTTACATGGTCAAACTGAAGCCTAAAAGCCTTACTTGCATTTTTAAGAGTCAGAAAGCACAGCTTCTTTTGGACTTACTAGTTTTTTTAGTTATTTGCCCTTCTTTGTCATCTTCTAGCTCTTCTTATTTTAGGATTTATCATCTTTTTCCTCCGTAGTTATTTTACCACCATGTAAACAAATTGTCTTTTTCTTAAATCACAAATATAAAATCAGGGTTGATTACTGCCATCAATACTAGGCTCTTTAAAGTTTACCTAATACAAGTCCTGATTTATACAAGAACAGAATATACACACACATCCAGATAAATAATAGTCAATCATTTTTTCCAATGTTTTTCATTCCTCATTGATTTTGCAGTGTTTTACATGGGATAAAGAGAATCTATACTTCAAGTATGATGTCTTGACTAGCTTTCTTAGAGCTCTTCCTGTTTCATCAGTAGTTGAAATTTTTGGAAGGTATGTGAGCATATATGGAATTAAAGAATGTCTCCAAGCAGACAACTTTTCAACTCAGCTCTTTTCTTACATATTTCTCAAATCTATTTCACCAAGATATGTTTGCAGGCAGTACATTTCTGTTATATCAGTAAAGACAAAATGATCATCTTCGTATTTTTGATTGTGCATAAACGCACTATTAGAAGCCAGACTAAGGTTTATTATTCCATAAACTAGAACTACATCTTATAAAATGTTTTAAAATATTTCTAAGAACCCTGTTCTCCCTCCCTCTATCCCACATGCCCTGGCAATAAATATTGAAAATGAGGCTACCAATATCTCCAAGATGAGTGTTGTAAAGTCTTAGTGGTGTTCTGAGTTTAAGAAACTCAGAAATATAAATGCTAAAAATTTACATAAACATTTTTTGAAAAGTTAATTAGATTTGAAGAATTTTAATTTTGGTTTCAGGGACTCTGCAGATGAGATTTTTAAAATTAAATAAGAACATATTATTCATAATACTTAATACTAAACAAATGCAAAAGAAATGGAAATATGTTTTCAAGTGGTATCTGTTACATGTGTAAGCATTATGCTCCTGGAATTATTAAACTTTAAACCCTAAGATTTTGGGGATAACAGGTTATTAATTTACAGTTTAACCTCTATCGAGTTCTTTTTTCCTATATGGTAGCATAACTTTTGTTTTCTTGGTAGGAACATATTTCTTTTTCAGTCTGAATGTAGCAGATCTCAGCAGCTATATTTTGCAGTTGCTAATTAAAGGACATTGTTCAACAATTGTCCTGAATAATAAACTAAATCTGTGTCTCTTTTCACAACACATCACAGTTGCTTTCTTCTGGAATTCCTCTAACATGCTCATCACTAGATGCTAACTCTGGAACTTCATTGAATTTGTTTACTCTAAACTTGTTATTCCTGAGGGCTTTACTTAACATCTAGGTAAAGAAAGAAAATGTGAGGTTTCTTCTGTAAAGAATATTGCAAAACAAAGATCAAAGAAACAGTTTGACTCCTCAATCTGTGCAGTCTAAGAGCTTACAATTAAAGAATGATTTTAATTGTCAAAATTTTAAATTTTATTAAATGTTTGTGCAATGCACTGAATGAATTTCAGACCTATATAAATACACAGGCAGCTGTTTGTAATTTGCATTTTTATCAGTTTTGAAAGAGCACAATGTACTTCCTGCATCTTATTTCAGAATTTGCATTTTATCATCTTTGGCTATCCAGTATATAGTATGGAGTACTTGAATATCTCATTCCTTGAATTTTCATTTTTGATTGTAAATCAGATGATGTCTGACACTTTTTTCTCATTTTTCTCTTCTCTCAACGTCCAGGGTTATTTGCTCCCATTTCTTCTTGGCTCTAGTAATAAAAACACACAAAAATATTTTAATTATTTTCTTCTCAGCATTCTTCATGGCACCAGCGCATGGTGCTTTGTGTTTTCATATTTACCATAAATCTAAAGGCAAAACAATACCGTGCTAATTGTTTTAATTGATAAATCTTTCAAACTGTCATTCAAACTAAGTCTACGTCTTTCCAAAGCTTACTAGGATTTGACTTTGGATGTAGGAATATAAAGGCATGGATCTAATCCTCTGTAGGGGATGACATCATAGGGCACCCAGAATGAATAAGATGGAGACTGGCACTCCCCCCCCACGTGTACCTGCTCTATTCCTATGAGAGAGGACATGAGTCCTCAAAGAAAGGCTAACAATGAAAAAGGACATCTCGAATCATCTTCAACTCCTTTCCTCTGTTCCCACAGATGCGTTTTTTTCCTCTGCTATTGCATTATTCTCACACTCAACAGCATTTCCCATAAGACTCTCTCCCCCAATCTAAAATTCTGTGACCTTGGCTTCTAAAATTCTGTGATCTTGGCTTCCACATATTCCCTAGAGGACTAAACTGGTTGTGTTTTCTGCCTCCTCTTTCTGGTAGTTCATCCATCCACTGGTAAATGCTTAAACATCTGTGCCTGAGTGAGAAGAACAGGGGAGGTGCCATAAGCTAACGCTTCTCTTCCTACTCTAGTGAGGACAACAACCGGGCGAGATAAGCAAGCAGGGGTATATGGCAACCACCCCAATCTAGGTAAGTTCATCAGTCCTAGCAGCTAAAGCAGAATGTTGGAGCTACGGTTTCACAGGCTTTAGTGCTCTCAGGAAACCAGGTCCACAGGCAGAAAGGCTGAGCTAATTATATGGCAAGCAGACAGGCTAGACTTGGGGTGGGGTGGGGGGTCCTGAGAGGCAGGTCGGCCCTCCAACCTTTCCAGGAATCTTCATGCTCTTTCCCTAGGCTTTCTTTCTTGTGCTCCCTTTCATTCTTCTCTCTCCTGCCCCCCACTCCTGACACTGCCCCCCACTCCTGACACTGCCCTTTTAGCTGCTCCTCCTAGGCCCAGGTGTGCCCCCCCACACACAAGCATACCCATTGGGCCAGGTGTACAATCATGGGGAGTACAACCGTGGCATACCACAGGTGCTGGTCATAGAAGCTAATGATGGAAGGTCAAAAACCCTGATGACCTATTGACCCTATAAGGGGTCATGAACTCCCGGTCAGAAGCACAGGTACATAAGAACTTTATTGTGCTGTAAGTCTACTTGAATTTCTTGACACTAGGTCCCCATTCATGCAGACAATCAATGCAATCCTTTGAAATTAAGCATAGTCCAAGCCAGAGATTTCTGAGTTACTTTACGCTTATATTTCAACGATGTTCAGATTTGAAATTCATTCTTCAGCTTTTCTTTCCCCTTCATCACACTCCTGTTGCTGACCTTTTCCAGTATTTAGGACAGAGGAGCATGGTGTCCCAGCTCTGTGATATTCTCTGCAAAGAATATCATGTCAATAATCCTGAGTCTCAGCAAGCTTTGGGTGATGGGCTGCTGAATAGAAGGTGACCCGGATAAGAGGTCTGAGGTTTCCCAAACGTCAGATTGCATTCTGATCACCTAGAAATCTTGTTAAAATGCAGATTCTGATCCAGCAGGTCTGAGATGGAAATTTCACCTTCCTAAATTCCCAGGTGATGTCATCTCTTAGAGATCACCTGATCCGACTTCAAGTCAAGAAGGTTCGATCAGTGGTTGATGGCTTGATATCTAACCAGCTCCCTGGCTGAGCAATCTGCTGAGATAGCAGTTGAGGTCTCCCTTC
Organism: Uropsilus gracilis; assembly: GCA_004024945.1. Lineage (NCBI taxonomy): Eukaryota > Metazoa > Chordata > Mammalia > Eulipotyphla > Talpidae > Uropsilus > Uropsilus gracilis. The sequence goes on along the minus strand of PVHY01006579.1, from coordinate 58,666 downwards.
CCAATAGAGCCCAACCATATGGCATCTTTTTTTCATTAAAAAAAAAGGCATTTTAATAGCACCTTTTTGCCTAGAGGTATTTTTACACATATTGATATCATATATATAGATAGAAACAAAAATGCATTTGACAGAATTAGGAAAAGGATCCTCATAAGCGTTTTATTTTCCCACAAGGCATCTTTCTGATGCTGCCTCTCCAGTCAGGAGATTCTGTCTCCACTAGTTTATCCTCTCACTTGTAAGTCACAGAAATTCGTGATACCCTTCCAAGAAACCTCAGAGCTGGGAAATTCTCTACAGACTATTTCCAGAACTCTCACATTAGATGTGGGGCTTTCTCTCCTCTCCACCTGACCCCCAGAGAGTGTTGAAAAATTCTCTGCTAAGGACCCCAGCAGATGGCATCAGGTAGGGCAACGCAAATTCTCCTTAGGTTCAGCCTCTTATCAACTCCTAGGCAAATTCTACCCCTGAGGCCTGGCACAGCCAGGCTGAAGGAAAAGAGGCTAGTACTGAGTAAGTGGCTCCACAGTTACCTGGTCATTCACTGCCTTCTCCCTACCTTCCTCCTCAGTCACCAAATGAAGAGAAAAAAGCAGCTTGGCACAGCCTCCCCTGTCACATCTCCTTTCCTGTGTCTCCTATGGAGAGTGCACACTTTGTACTCTGAAGTCACCCCTCTCTTCCCAATTTTTTCTGTATTTTGTGTTTAACTACCTGGGGTGGGAAGGCAGAGGTTGCTGGGAGACAGGAGGAACCATATCCTTGAACACAACATGCCAATTATCATTCCTCTTGCAAGGAAACCATGAGAGAAAAAGATGCAGTTCCATTATCTAGTTTCATCCAGGATTTTTACTGATTTTCCACCTCCACATTTCCTCCACAACCCCCCCCCCAAAAAAAAACTTTATAAAAGCTTGCGAGAAAGTATAGTGCAGAATCTCTTTTGAGTCTAAAAGACTCTATCTTAACCTCCGTGTTGAGACATTTGGGTGAAACTTTTAAATATCTGACTCAATAAACCTCTGTCTGGAGACTTTTGTTCAACTATAAACAGACAGATGGAATTAAAGAGCCATTCCAAAAGTTTCCCAGTACATGACTTAAGCTCAGATCATTTCCCTACCTGAACCATTAACATCCCCCTATTCTCTGACCCTGGTGGTCCATGAATTGCAACCATTCCTTGGTCATGAACCTAGACCATAATTCCTTTTCTTGAATTACACCATTTGACCATATTTTAACCTGATCACTATTCTGTGGACAGTCACTTAAAATAGTACTGTAGAACTGATCTCTTGCAGAGCACATGGAGAAGAGATGGGAGAAAAAACTACAGGACAAAATTTATATACAAGTTTGTGTGCTGAGTCCTAGTTGCAGTAAAAAAAA